>VDFB02293760.1:171174-362435 GCA_007258455.2 Sequoia sempervirens
CTCTGATCAGCAAATAGTGAGACTTCTTGCATACTTGGAGAATGTGTCTCCAATGGTGTAGGTTATTCTACCACAATTCTCGAAAGCTCTAGCTGAACTAGTTCTTTCCTTCGTGACCCTGGAGCTCAAGCAACTTGTTTCTTCTTTGTAGTAGTTGGCGTCCTATGATCTCCCATCAAATTATAAGTCAAAGGAATTGACCTACTCTTTAGCCTATTCACATGCTTCTCAACCCATCCTCTAGTGAAGGTCAGGACTGGTATGCAAATTGTGTCCAAATCCACAATCTCTAGCTCCGACCAATCTGGAAGTGGGAGTGGTGTATCCCTCACTACCTCATAATCTGGATGAAGAACATTCATATCCTCGTCCACCTAGTCTAGTACTGGAATAATCTCACACTCCCTAATCATGCTCAAAGGTAATCTTGAAAACATTCTTCTTCTTACTTCAGCCTCATCCAACGCACTAGCCCAGTAATCTTCAATATTTTCCTTATGCCTGAACTCCTCTGATAGTCTCCATATGATATTTCTATGAGGATCATAATGTTGCCTACTGGTGTGGTAAGAAAGGTGGAAAAATTGAAGCTCATTTTCAGCTTCCTTGGCCACCTGTAGTGAAGGACACACTTCGTCTGAATTTCCCATGATGATTGGGAAGTCAAGCCCTCCCTTCTTCTTTCTCTTCTGAATTTTATCATAGGCAATGAGTTTCCTAGATATTTCTAACATCAAAATCCTGTTTGTAGGGTATTTGGGAAATCTATATGGATATGAAGAAAACCCTTGTAGCCTAATGTAAGTAAATTTTGGAAATTGGATGAACCAATATCTATACCTTTCTATGAACTCCTGAGCTCCCTTCAAGATCCGGTGATGAGTCCTTTGCTGAAGCGATCTCGTTATGTGCATGGTGAAGGTGTCATTGACTCTCTTGTAATGAGATGTGCTTGTCATGCAATCAAGCGTAGCAAGTGCTTCTCATGAATCTTGAATTGCTGAGAGCCACACCCAATAGGCTCCTTGTATGATATTCCCCTGTATTTCGTCATACGAGCCAACATGTAGATGATGTATGAGCCCATATAGAATTTTTTCGTTCTTCTCAAACTCTAGAGCTGCTCGTGCAAATTATCACTAATCATCACTGCCCAATTAATGAACTCCTTGCCTTCCAGCACAAGGTTGATATAATAGAACATCCACAGCTCAAAGATGAATGCTTGAGGACATCCTCCAACTCTACTGAGCATCATAATCAAATCACAATACTCCTGCTTCAAATCATCTGAGATTATTTGCTTCGGCAACTTTGTGCGAGTGGGCTTGGGCTTGTTCATCCAACGAGAGTTAATCATATCAGCACATCTTTCAAATGTTGAAGCATACATCCGCTCAGCACGTTCTCTTGTCTTGTAAATCATCTTCTCATGTGAAGGAATTCCAAATGCTTCGCCAATAGCTGCAGGCGTGAGGTTGGCGAACAACTTGCCATCCAGTGAAGTGATAGTCCTTTTGTCTAGATTGTAACAATTAGCACACTCCATGATCAGCTCCGAACATTGAATTGCTAGTTGGAAACCAGCAGTTGCATATAGTCCACTCCTGACAATATTGTGATAAGCGATCAAAGGACGATGGCCTCCAATTCCCATCATTCGACATTTGAAAGCTTCCATATTGAAAGAGCCCAAGTTCGTGTCAGCCAACTTGCTTAGCTTCGAAGAGAATTTTGACTCCGGCAGGAAAGACTTGCTCAGCTTCTTGATCACAACTTGTCTGGACGCATTTCCCTTGCTGGATTCAACATTGTTTTCCTTGTCAGTCGCCCTTACTTCAACCATTCTGCAAAAACAAAAGATAGTCATCAGCAATTTAACTTAGAAAAATAAAATCTCATCAAGGCTGCCAGCAGATTTTCAAAATGAGAAGTTGCAGCACTAAATTCCAACTTCAAACCTCAACTCCTCTTGCAGCAACTTCGAACTTTCAGTACTTAAAGAATTCACTTGCAGCAATACAACTTCAGCAGTTAGAAGAAAAATTCAGCCAACTTAGCTTCAGCAACTCCTCAACTCCAAATTTATTTCACACTCAGAAACAACTTCGAATTTCTCCACATTCAACTCTCCTCACACTGCCATCCTCTTTTACTTCAAGTCGAACTTCCTCACCAAGTTTTAGCTTGCACTTCAACAATTGACAAAGAAAATGAAAATCATCTCAATTCTTATAGCCAAGTCGATTTCTAGAAGAAGCCAATTTTGGCAAGAATTCAAATTTCCCTCCTCTAGCAGTTGCAACACTTGGCATCTGGTGTCTGGAATATTTTGACCTTATAGAATTTCAAGAAGATTCATCTCCACTAGGCGTACTTCACTAGCATTTTTAAATCATCTTTTGAAAAATATTAAATTCAACTGCACCCTCTTTAAGAAATTTATTTCACCAGCTGAGTTACTGACACTTTGATTTTGTCCATCTCTGGTTCGAGAAGATTATTCTCATGAAGAATTTGATCAAAATCATCTAGGCATTGAACTTCAAATTGACCAGTCAAGGCATTTTATCTTCAACATCTTTTTCCTTCTTGCCTTAGAAAATTTTAAAATTTTCCTTAGAAAATTCATCAATCAAGTACCATCAAAAATCATCATCTCAAAATCCTTGGCAAGGTGTAGAAAATTTTAAAATCCATTCCTTGTTGAAGATGTCCAGTACCGAGAAGAAAATTCCCTTCAGAAAGCATCAAAGTAATGGGTCTACAAACGAAGGGGGTCATTTAATTTTTGAATTTTAACCTTAGAAAAATATTTTGCCATCAAATTTGTCTTCATTCTTCATCTCTGGGCATATTTTCCTTGCTCTGCCTTGACAATTTTCATCAATCTCATGAAGCTAGAGTATTCTGACTCATTCTTGCCAATTCGTACATGCCTCAGTGAATTTTATCAACTTCTCTCAATTGTAGGCGTATTTCTCTAGAGGTGGAATTTCAATACTTAGATACATTTTATTATCATTATGAACATGGGTGCATATAGGGGGTCTAGAAGGATTTTCAATTTTGAACACCTTAGATAATTATTCTCCCATCCATCTTTCTCCAGTCATGGGCGCATTTTGCTTGGGGTGGAGGAACTAACAACACTTAACAACTTTTTCCTAGGATCATCTTGGACTTGGGCGCATTTTGCATGTCTAGGAGGAATTAACCACACCTTAGCACATGTTCTAGCTTCACTTTGAATATGGGCACATTTGGGACCCTCAACAGGAATTAGCAAAGTCTTAGCAAGTTTTTAACTATCCTCCAAGGCAAGGTGACTTGGGCGCATATGGGGTATAGAGGAGGAATTTACACAATTAAAAGCCACCACCTTCAATAACTTTGGGCGCATTTGATGCATCAAGGAGGAATTTCAACAATACTCAACATACTTCCTAGAGCCATCTCCAATGTGGGCGCATTTGGAGGGTCAAGGAGGAACTTCCAACGCCTAAAAACTTATTCTCATCCATCTTCAATAGTCTAGCAAGCTGGGCGCATGTGGGACCTAAAGGAGGAATTTAACACTTAACATCTTTTTCAACGTCCTTCAAAGAAAGATGACATGGGGGCATTCAAGGGGTCAAGGAGGAATTTTGACTTAGAAACTTTCTCACCCATCTAGCAAGTTGGGCGCATTTGGCATGTTGAGGAGGAATATCCTAACGCCTTAGTTACTTTTCCTTGATGCCTCTTGAGATGGGCGCATTTTGAGGGTTAAGGAGGAATTTCCACTTTCCTTAGTAATTCTTTTTCATCACCACCTCTCTCCTTGGGCGCATTTGAGGGTAGGAGAAGGAATTTCATACTTAGAAATCTTTTCATGTCCTCCATAACTAGATAACTTGGGTGCATTTCGAGACCTATTGATGTGATTTTTATGACCGCACCAATCAGCAGAACAAAATAGTCCGAAGGCTACTCCGTTCTCTCTTGATCAAAGTATTCCATGCGCTAAGATTGCAAGAAAGTTCGCACGTTCAACTCCAAGGTTCCGAAATACTTAGAATACCCTCAGTTGGTTTGATGTGAATTTATGTTTTCACGAAGGGACTTACACAATTGTTCAAGATTCTTGCAGTTAACAGCAGATGGATGATTTGAAGGGGATTTTGCATATGATTTGGCGATAAGGTATGTTTTCCTAGAAGCTAACCCGAGAAATGTGTGGAAAGTAAATGAGTCTTAAGGGCCTAAGAAACTATATTCTATTCTAAATGCAGGATGGGGCTCCAATTTTGTGAACTTCAACGGCGAATTTCCACTAGCCTGAGTCGGACGGCTTATTAAAATTGGTACGTCTTCAAAGGGATTAGCAAAAGATGTTGGAATTATAATTTAGCATGCATACACCATCAGAAACTGACTAGCATATAAGTATACAAATCCCACAATCAAAGTTAAGCTCAAAGATAATTTCGATGGACCAGCAAAAGCGAACTTGTCATCAACAAGCTACTAGTGGTATGGAATGAAATGAAGCTACCTTAATAAAACCACACATCAAAGTAAACTACTTGCATGAGATGAAAATTATGCTACTTTATGCTACTTGGATCCGAAAGGATGAAGAGACCTTGCTAGCTATCCATGACAAAGACGAATTCCACCATCAATGAAAATATCTATTATCATGAAATTTTTACACAACAATCTCCAAGAAGTTTTCAAAGGGAAAGCAGCAGCTCTACACACTATCTTTGGCTATCCAAACAAAATATCTGCTATGCTCTCTCTCTAGTCTCTCCAATCTGGCTCAATTCTAATTCCTAATCTAATGAAGTACAAATGGGGGACTCCCCTTTATAGGTAGCCAGTCCGTAGATGGGCTAAGATTACAATCAAAGAGTGGCTAAGATTAAGCCTCCTCAGCCCTAACCCTAAAAACTGCCAGAATGGGGAGTGGTGCAATAAATGAGCAAAGATTCCCACTCACTCCCAAAATAGTAAAAGCAATTAATGCCCACAATCAGTCTTCTAGAAGATCATCGTCCAGTAGTGCATTCCCGTTCTCCTTCTCTCTCGCTGCAAACTCAACGAACTTGCCAAGCACAGCTTCAACCTCCTGAACTGAAATGGGTGGAATGTAATCAAGCTGGAACTCCAACACTGTAACAGACTGCTCATGCCTTGCACAAGATTTTCTCCAAGCAACTAAGGAATCCTGCATGCTCTGGATCAAGGTGGAGAAAGTGGAAGTATTTTGAAATCATCTTGTCTGAAGGGTCTTCACCTCAGGAAAAGAAAGGCACCCGACCTACCCCTCAGATTATCAACGCATTCACCTCATGCGGATTCAGCGAGTCTAGCAAATATGGCCTCGAAAGTAACAGACTCCATCAATGATATTGGCCATAGCCATACTCTAGTTGAATCCACTTTGTCTTCCTTCGGAAGAAACCCGTCCGGTGTTGCTGAAGAATACCATCTAGAAAATTAAGTACACAGTCATTCTTCACAGACCAGCCCTCATCAATCAACAGCCGCCAAAGGGACAGCTATGCCTCAATGCCTCAAGATGCTGGTGCTTTGATTTGATAAACCGAAGCATCTCCCGAAGCCTGATCAACTGCCTCCATTCGTGAAAAAATACTGGAAGCCTGCTGGAAAGCAAGAGCAAGGTCCTCCATAAACTTTTCTGTCTCAACACGAACTCCCGTGACCCACTTGTCTGCCTCCTGTGCCATCTTCCCTAACTCCATCAAGCCACTGATTGACTCTCTAGGTATCTCTGCTGGAGGCTCTATCACTGGAATCTCCTGCCCACGAGAACGAGACAACTGTTGCACATATCCTATTAAAGCCTTATGCTCTCATTTTGAATTCTTCTACTTTCCTTCCTTCTTGAATAACTTATTCGCCAGAGGCGTGATAGGAGTTATCCACATTCCTCTACAATCTGACATCCCTAACTCAAAGGCATTTGTGACCATGTAGTTTTGCAGTGCTTGCTTTATTTAGAGTCACAATCCAACTTTGTAGCCGCGACTCACGTGAAGGGGTCGCGAGGAACCATCCTTGATGGAGTTGATATCTTTGAAAACTTCCGTGCTCTCTTCTTCTATGGAGGTGCACTAATCTTTATTCCAAGAACTCTTCCATTTCAATTCTTTGGATCAATCTCTTTTTACGGGGCTTCTCCTCATCCTATCCTTGAGCCAATCAGGTACAGTGTACTGTATATCAAATGGCTGTTGCTCTTGGGCCTCTACTTCACTAACCTGTTTAACTTCTACATCATTCTGGTGAGGCTCATCGTCCTCAAGTGGCTGAGTATCTCCTGAAACTATATCATCATCATCCTCCAAAGCCGCCTCTCTCTTCTTGAAACTGAGGGTCAGTAGTAGTCCCCTCATCATCTTGTTGATCAACTCTACTAGGTGCGTTGACGCTCTGGCCAACTGATTCTCTCCGTGGTGGCTGATTATTCTCTTGTACTACTTGCACCTAATTCAATGCATTCCTCTAATCAGCAAATAAAGAAACCTCCTATATGCTTGGAGAACGTGTCTCCAATGGCGTGGGTGATTCAACTGTAACTCGTGGAGGCTCTGGCTGAATGGGTTCCTGCCGAACTGGCTCCTTTCTTCTGGATTCTGGACCTCGTGTGATTTGCTTCTTCCTGCCGGTGGTGGGTGTCTTGTGATCTCCCATCAAGTTGTAAGTCAAAGAAATCGACTTACTCTTCAACCTATTCACCCGCCTGTCAACCCATGCTCTGGTGAATGTCAAGACCGGAATAGAAAGTGTGTCCAAGTCAGCAACCTCTAGTTTTGACCAATCCAGGAGTGGAAGTGGAGTATCTCTCACTGCTGCATAATCTGGATGGACAACATCCATGTCCTCATTCACCTGGTCTGGAACCGGAACAACTTCACACTCCCTGATCATGTTAATTGGCAACCGAGAGAACATTTTTTTCCTGACTTCAACCTCGTCCGATGCATCAGCCCAGTAATCCTCAATATTGGTCTTGTGTTTAAATTCCTCTGACAGTACCCATTTGATGTTATTATACAGATCATAGTGCTGTCGGCTGGTGTGATATGAAAAGTGATAGAATTGAAGCTCACTTTCGGCTTCTCTGGCTGCCTGTAATGAAGGACACACTTCATCCGAATTGCCCATGACAATCGGGAAGTCAACACCTCCGTTCTTTTTCTTCTGAATTTTATCGTAGGCAACCAATTGCCTAGATATCTCTAACATCAATATTCTGTTGGTTGGGTACTTAGGCAGCCTATATGGGTATGATGAAAAACCTTGCAACCTTATGTAAGAAAACTTCGGAAATTGTATAAACCAGCACCCATACCTTTCAATCAATTCTTGGGCCTCTCTTGAGATCCTGTGATGTATCCGCTCCTGAAGCAGTCTCGTGATGTGCATGGTGAAGGCGTCATTGACACGCTTGTAATGAGTGGTACTAGTCAAATGCAATTGCGGAGAAGCCTCATGAATTTTAAACTGGTGAGAGCCACAACCAACAGGTTCCTTGTATGAAATCCCTCTATACTTCGTCATACGGGCCAGCATGTAGATGATGTAAGAGCTCATATAGAATGTCTTCGTTCTTCTTAAGCTTAGGAGCTGCTCATGCAAATTGTCATTGATCATTGCAGCCTAGTTGACGTAATCCTTTCCTTCCAGCACGAGGTTGATGTAATAGAACATCCAGGGCTCGAAAATGAATGACTGTGGGCAGCCTCCAACTCTGCTCAACATCATAATGAGATCACAGTACTCCTGCTTCAAGTCATCTGCTATAATTTGCCTCGGAAACTTTGTACGAGAAGGCTTGGGATTTCTCATCCAATGAGTATTGATCGTCTCCGTGCATCTCTCGAATGCAGAAGCATACATTCGCTCAGCTTGTTCCCTGGACTTGTAAATCATATTTCTATGCACTGGAATTCCAAAGGCTTCACCAATGGCAGCAGGAGTGAGGTTGGCGAGCACTTGTCCATCTGGTGACATGATTGATATGTGATCTTTCTCATAGCAGTTAGCGCACTCCATCATCAGCTCTGAACACTGAATGGCTGGTGGGAAACCAGCAGCTGTGTATAATCCACTTCGAACAATGTTGTGCGAAGTGTTCGAAGGTCAATGACTACCAATCCCTAGCATTCTGTTCTTGAAAGTTTCTAGGTTGACGGAGCCCAAGTTGGTATCTGTCAGCTTGCCCAACTTCAAAATGAATTTTGACTCCGGCATAAATGTCTTGCTCAGCTTCTTTATAACTGCTTGCCTGGATGCACCATTGTTGTCCTTGCCAGTCGCCCTTGCCTCAGCCATCTGCAGGACAATAAACATTCATCAGCAAATTAATTTAGAAAATAAATAAAATACTCTGCAGGGGCTGCCAGTCGACTTCAAGAATTTGAGAAGCTTCAATATCATTTCTCATTCGCAAACCTCAACTTCTCCTTCAACAGATTCGAGCTTCAATACTTAGAAAATTTCTGAGCAAGCTTTAGCAACTTCACTTCACACTCAGCAACTACAGATTTGAATTCACACTTCTTCAATTCTTCAGCAACTGCAAACTTAGTAGGTGCGCACCTCCTCAGCAACTTCAGATTTTAGTAACCTCACTCTTTGAAAATTCGTACTCCTTCAGCAATCATTCACTTCAGATTTGAACTTCAGTAACAAACTCTTTAAAATTCGCACCTTTTCAATCAGCAAATAACTTAGCAAGTGCGCACTTCCTTTGCAATATACTCTTTGAAATTTCTTTCAGCAACTTACTTCAAGTCGTCCTTCTTAGCTTCAGCAATATGATCCTCTTCAAGCTTTAGCAATATTCCTCTTCAAATCGAAATTTCTTCAATCAACCTTCAGCAAATTCGAACTTTAGTCTCAAGAACTTCCAACGCCTTTCACTCAGCAACCTTCAATCTTAGCAAAATTTTGAACCTCTTCAACAATTGCAGCTACAAAAATTCGAACTTCTTCAGCACTTTAGTCTTCAACAACTCACTGCAATATCACACTCAGAGCAAATCGAATTCTCTTAAGCTGGTGAGGAGAAATGAAAAACTTCTCAGCTCTTATAGCAAAAATCGATTTCTAGAAGAAGCTAAGTTTAGCCAGTGAATTAAATTTCCACTACTTCATTTGAATTTCCCTCCTCTGGCATTTCTGACACTTGTTTGAGAATCTCAATCTTCTAGAAGTTCAACTTTGACTACCACATTTCAAATTCACTTTCGAAAATTTTAATTTAAATTCATCTTTTAATTCACCAGCCGGAGCTCTGTCACTTGAATACGAATTTTACTTCTCTTCGGCTCTGGAAAATTCATTTGCGAAGAACTCAATCAAAATCATCTAGGGAACTCACTTCAAATTCGTTGTCTAGAGAAATTCATCTTGAAAACACATTTTATTCATTTTGCCTCAGAAAAATTTAAAATTTTCCCTTAGGAAAATTCACAATTCAAGCACTGATCAAATTCTTCATGTTGAAGGCCTCGGCGAAGTGTGGAAGACAAAGAAATCCACTTATCATCACAAATGTCCAATACCTAGAAGAAAATTTTCCTTGAAACGTGATGAATCCATGGGTACACAACGAACGGGTTCATTTAATTTTTTAAATTTTGAACCTTAGAAAAATATTATTCAATCAATTTTAACCCATTCCTCATCTCTGTGAATATCTTGTTGCTCTGACTCGAAAATTTTTAAATTCATCCTACCTTGTCATCATCTTCTGACTTCATCACTGGAAAATTTGCTCGTGCTTCAAGAAGAATTTTATCACCTCCAGAGTCTAGGAATATTTTCTAAGGAAGAAAATACTTTGCCTTAGAAAAATTTAAATCACGTTGAAAAAAAAAAATTGCCTTAGGAAATTTTGGTTCAATCTTGCCTGTGAGAAAATTTATTTCATCCATGTCCATTTGCCAGTGGTGGAAATTTATCAACTTGACTTAGGAAATTTTCATGAAGGCGTCTAGCACATTTTTTTTTTTTTATTATCCCCCATAGGCTTAATAATGCCTAACATATTATTCATCACCTCAATATCTAGGCGCACATCACACTTCATGAGGAATATTCAACTTGCCTTTGGAAAAAAAATTTCAACACTTAGCACTTATTTCACGCTTGAAAGATATTTTCATTTGAAACTCCAACGCCTTAGCAATATTATTATTCATCTTCACTCAACACCTTGGGCGCAAATGACACATGCTGAAGGATATTCATCACCACGCCTAGCAATATTCCACTTCTTATTTACCACCTTAGGTGCATATCACAATTGAAGGTGAATATTCAACAACGCCTAGCAATATTCCACTTCTTATTTACCACCTTAGGTGCATATCACAATTGAAGGTGAATATTCAACACGCCTAGCATATTTCACTTCAATTTCAACACCTTTTATTGACTTTAGCTTGGGCGCATATCACACCTCATGCAGGATGACCCTTGGACTTCCCTATTTTGTCTTCACATGGCCCCATTTGGGCGCATTTAGGCATATGAGGAGGACGAGCTTTTGTTGACTTGTTGACTTCTTTGAACTTGGGTGCATTTTGATGGGTGAGGAGGACGAATTTCTTTGACTCCTTTGACCTTTTGTTGCATCAGCGCATTTGAGAAGGGGAGGAGAATGAAGCCTTTTCCAATGCCATCTTGTGACCCTTCAACTTCCCTTTCTTGTCCTTACATGCCCTCTTTTGGGCGCATTTTGCATAGGGAGAAGGATGAAAGTTGTTGACCCTTTTGACTTACTTGCTTTTTGGGTGCATTTCCACCTATGTGCAGGATGGGCGCATTCAAGGGGGTGGTGGAGGATAACTTCAACACTTAGAAATTTTATTTTTTTTATCAACTCTCAAGGTGGGCGCATTTTGCTATGTGAGCAGGATAAACTTCTTTGACTTTCCTTGACTACCTTGTTGCATGGGCGCATTTTGGCCTAGGAGTTGGACAAACACCAATACTTAGAAATTTTTATGCTTCTACCTTGAGTTGGGCTCATTGAGCCATAGCTATAGGATGAAAAACATTGACCTCTTTGACTTTTATGCTACATGGGCGCATTTTGGCTAGGCAGGAGGACGAGTTTTGGACTTAGAAAAATTTTCATGCTTCTTCATCAACTTGGGCGCATTTTCAGGTAGCTGTAGGATGAAGTCCAATACTTAGTCATTTTTTTCCTCGTCTTTGCCAGTTTATCCATGCCCTGCCATTTATAGTAAGTCTCCTGATTCTTGCATCTCTGAAGCTCAAAACGATTTGAAATTTTAAACACTGCATCCTCATGACCTTGTTACCCTGTTGACACTGCTATTTTTAGTTGGCCTGCTATTTTTAGCCCATTTCTGAAGGTGATTTGCTATAAATAGTAACTGCTTGCTTCTGATACCTCCATAGCTCCATTTGACTTGAAATTTGAATGACATGCTCCTCACCACGTGACCTGCCTGCTGACCTCGATGCATGCAACTAATTTGCTATTTTTGCCTATTTCCAAAATAACTTACTATAAATAGTAAGTGCTCCGTTTGTCTTCAAATTTTACCAGCAGATAGCTTGAAGGATGCTGATCGCTGTGGTTTACACCGGTTTTCGAAAATTCTGACTTTTTACCATTCTTTTTAGGTCCCGAAGTTGGAAACCCTAATTTGCTCTGCATGCATATCAAATGATCTCCATTTGTTCTTGTTTCTGCTGCATTGCGATCAGCTTGGGATTCTGAAGTGCTGGGAAGCGGCTACTGGGATGCACCTGCTAAAAATAGTAAGTTCATCACTGAGTGACCATCTCCATTTGCATGTCACATCACTGCAAAGCTCTTGAAAAACCCATAAAGAATATGCCGACATGCAAAGAAAACCCTGACATGCAAACCCTAAAAATAGCATCGGAAGACTAAACTCTGAAAGTTATCTTCTCACTTTGCATGTTATACTGTTGTGAAGGTCTCGAAAAACCCAGAAGGAATATCCAGACATGCAAAGAAAAACTCTTCATCTAAGCCCCGAAATTTGCCCCGGAAGCTGGACTGCTAAAAATAGTAAGTGGTCTGTTTTAGCTCAAATTTTGCACACGAGCAGCTTGATGTGTTCTGAATGCAGTGTGATTGTTGGAATTTCAAAAATGTTGAAAGAACACCCTGAATTTCACACTTACTAAAAATAGTAAGTACTCGGAATTTGATGAAATTTCAGTGGAAGCTTGCTGGAAGCACACTGACATCAATGTCAATCTCTGCTTTCAATTTATTCACCTCATTCAACCTTAGACTGACCAGGAAAGATGGAAACCCTAATTTCTAGACTTGGCCAAAATTTCACGTTTAAGCTCAACGGCGGAGAAATCCCCAGAAAGACATATAGAAAAGAGATGGAGAGAGAAAGAGAGAGACAAAACCAAAAAAAACCCAAGCCAAAAGACCAGAATGGAGCAAAAATTAGGGGTCCCCATTTTGAATGGGGCGATGTGTGAAAATGTCACAACAAGACCCCTGCAGGAATTAACAACACTTTGAAATTTTTCTAGACTCCTTTCCATCATGGGCGCATTTAAGGGGTTGAGCAGAAATTAACAATGCCTTGGAAAATTTCTTCCCATCTAGCTTCTGGCATGGGCGCATTTGGACTAGGCAACATGAATTTCTTACTTGGAAACTTTTCAATCCTTTAGCCAGCTTCACCTTGGGCGCATTTCATAGGGGGTGAAGGAATTTTCTCAGACTTAGACATTTTTTAGTGTGCTCGCCCTTATTTACTATATTTAGTAAGTTTATGATTTTCATTCCTCTAAAGCTTGGATTGATTTGGAATTTGTGCCACAGGATCCTCATGACCTAGTTGATCTGTTCACACTGCCATCTCGTGCTGACTTGCTATTTATAGCATGTTTCTGGAGGTGATTTACTATTTATAGTAACTGCTTGATTTCAGGACTTTTGCAACTCCTTTTAACTTGATCCTTATGGGATGACTTGCCTATTCACACTGGCGCCTGCTCCTGACTTACTATTTATAGCCTGTTTAAGAAATGCCTTACTATAAATAGTAAGTGCTCGGATTTCTTGCAAATTTCACCAGTGGAATTCTTGAAAGATACTGATCGCAGTGGGATACACCGATTATTGGAGATTCTGGCATTTGACCCCTCATTTTGGGTCTCGAAGCTGGAAACACTAATTTGACTTGCATGTTGCTCAAACGATCTTCATTTGACCCCGTTTCTGTTGCGTGTTGCCCTGTTTGTGATACTGAAGTGTTGGGCAATTGCCAGAATGATCCTGCTAAAAATAGTAAGTCCCTAACAAAGTGACCCTGTTTGCATGTTACATCACTGCGTAGCTCTTGAAAATCCCATAAAGAATAACCTGACATGCGTTGAAAAGTTCTGCATGCAAACCCTAAAAATAGCCTTTGAAGATAGCTCTTGAAAAAGGCCTTGATCTTGGTTTGCATGTTACACCACTGCAAAGCTTTCGAAAAACTGACAAAGAATGTCTAGACATGCGTAGAAAATTGCAACATGCAAACCCTAAAAATAGCCTCCCAAGGCTGAGTGTTGAAAGTTATCCGCGTAGGTCTCAGAAAACTGAGAAATATTCTTCAAACATGCATTTGAAAAACTTTTACATGTAAAGCCCTAAAATTAGCTCCTAAGGTGATACCACTAGCCAAAAGAATAAAGAGAAGGGATTTATCGGTTAAAGGCTCAAATTTTCTGCGGAACAAGTAACCCGTGTATTATACTCTTGGATGCAATGTAATGATCGAATTTCAAAGATAACTAAGAAAATCATCCCAAATTAATTACTTTACTAAAATAGTAATTTGTTAGGTCAATGAAATTTCTTGGGGAAATGTTGGAGCTTATTGAAATTTCGCGATTACTTAATACTCCAGTTTCAATTTATTCCTCCATTTGACTTTGAACTAATTGGAAAACTAAAACCCTAATTCTTAGACTTAGCCAAATTTCAATTTCTAGCTCAAAGGACGGGTACATCCAGAAAAGCCGGATAATAGTAGAAACCAAAGCCAAAAGACGAGGGACGGAGGAAAAATTAGGGGGTCGCCATTTTGAATGGGGTGATGTGTGAAAAGGTCCAACAAGTTGTTCTCTCCAACATGATTATGTTAAGGTTGGGCCTAATTTTGAGTTACATGTTGATCCATTTTAGCTAGCAAGCATGACATCATGTCCAACATGGTGTCGAACTTTCTTTCAGCTCTAGCTTCTCCATCCTCAATTGAACCTCCACCTCCTTCTGCCATGGTCTCAACTACTTTACCACTATTTCTCAATGCCTCTGAAAATGTCTTTGTGTCTGGAACTGGTGGATTCTAATACTAAACTCTTACCTGACCTCTGGTGTAGTATCTACTATCTGACTTCTATGTCACTCATTTGACAACTATAGCTCATTTTTCATAGGATGGCAGGAAAACCTAGCTTTGATACCACTGAAATAACCCCCTTAGTTTTTTTTTGAAATGTTCACATACAAATTGCACCTGTTAAGGTTAGCCCAATGATCAAAACTAGCTGAAAGGGAACCCTTCACTTTCTGATCACCAAGTTCCTGATGTGGACGAGGTCAGAGCATACAGTGCAAGGGGATCGCTAGCTATAAACTGGGAATGAATGAACAATGTTGTAGGCAGCTAGCTGACCATTTTGAAAAGTAAATGCTAAAAGTAAAGTAGGCAAATAACCGACCATGAAAGCTCAACCACTTATTCAACAAGAGCGAGAACTACAACTAAATATTCAAAATTAAACACTCGACCACTTATTTAGCGAGAGTGGAAAATTACAAAACTATAAAATGTTGAAAGTAAATAGCTGATTAGTACTACTAAACCAGCATTACACTATGCCCTTAATAGAATGATTTTTTGAGAATTCTTTGCTTTATCTTCAATACAATTGCTTTACAATGTTTCCAATTACAATTATGAATGATAACATCAAAGGAATAGAGCTTCAAACTGAAATAACCAGGTTTGATAAGAAAAATGTAGCAAGCTGATACACAAACCAGCAAACTATTAACACACCAAAATGCTCATATCTTTTACAAGACACTTCTGATTCACTCCAAACTGAAAGCAAACTGATTATATGAGCCAAGCAGCAAATCACAACAGAGCTGAAGATGCAAATAGCTCCCAAATTCCCAACATGAATTCCAATGCACAAAGACAAGGGGGAAGCCTCTAGAAGAAGTCAACCTAGTCTTAAAATTCAGCCTCTCAATAATAAAATCTGCAACTTTCTAAGATGAGACACTTAGGGCATAGAGTTGTAAGGAGCCAACACCCAGAATGAAATAAAATTCACACAAAGAGCTATGAATGAAAATCACCTATAGCCATATATGAACCAGCAACTACAAAACTGAAAAATAACATCAAAAACCTTCATTAGTGAAGCTCAATCGGCAATCTTTGAATGAGAAGCAGTCCTCAATCAACTAGGTGTTGTCTTTCAAACATGAAATTGATAATTTGCTAGGAGGTATGCGTTCCTCAAAGCCAAGGGCCTGAAATCATTTCAATAGCACTTCGTCGTCAATAGCAATGGATACCAAATGAATGAGCAATGCCTCTCTTAAATAGAACTCTGGGGTGACCTTTCAACTTCCACCTTTTCCCTCCAAAAGGGATGCCCAAACAAAAATGAAATATTTTGATTTTTAAAAACACTTATTCCTCCATCTCCCTAGGCATCCAAGGCACAAGGATAAATATTTAACTTTTGAAATGTTAAATTACCTCTCAATGAGGCATCCACCCTCAAAATCCTACCTTTAAAAACAATATCAAGTCATTAAACTAGGCCAAGGGGCCCAAGGAAAATAATAAAATATCAAAATGACTTAATGAATCCTCAAGTGCCAAAATGAGCCAAAGAGTGCCAATGACCAAAATACTCGTTCTACTCTGCCCAAAATAGAAATCACCCTGAACTATTGAACTGCTGCCAACCAGAGCACTACCAAAAATAGAACTTACTAAAAATAGCATACTGCTAAAAATAGTAAGTTGTTCCAAACTCATTTTAACCATATTCCAGGCAACCATCGAAACTTATTAAAAATAGTAAGTCTAAAAAAGTAGCCTGATGCATATGTATGTCACACCACTGCGAAGCTTTCTAAAAACCTAGAAAAAATCTAGAATCCAAATTACAAAACTCCAACATGCAAACCCCAAAAACACCAAAAACCTCCAAACAATTGGAAACCCTAATTTACCTCCGACGAGCCTATCGACATCCAAAATAGGCTGACAGGCCACTGCACTACCTACTGCTGAGAAGGGGACATTAAAATTATAGGAAACAAATGGTCAAGAATTTAAAGATGATATAAACTAATGAGTTGTGGCATTTTCTATGTAGATTCAAGCAATAATTTTTTAAAGAACTATTTCTATCATTTTTAAAACTTTTCAATCAATTTCTATTTTGTTTATTTTTTATTGAGTGACATTATTTCATAAAACATAACTTTCACCATATATATATATATATATATATATATATATATTTTTCATGATTTATTAGAATTAGACCATTAACTCCACTATCTAGTGCATAAATGCTTTTGAGTAGTTTTTTATTGTATTTTATATTGTTAATTTTTTGAATTAATAATAACAAAAAAATCAGATCTATATTATTTTGCAACACATTTCTCTTAGCATATATATCAAAATTATTTTTTTATTTTTTCATTGAAATAAAGACATCTATGTGGATTGCAGTGTATTTTTTTGAAGCAATTTTTGTAAAGGAATACTAAGGACTACATACTACAAAATGGCATTTGCAAATGATTTTATTTGATCCCCCAAAAGGTGAAGCAATTTTTTGTTAGCATTTTGATAGGTGCAAAGGAGACTTTGTCTAAGGTTTGATTTAAGCCTAGGGGGTTCTATCAAAGGTGGTTTTATATAACCCCTTTCAAACAAACCCCCTTAGATGGAACTCTTCTAGGATTAAATCATATTTTTCCTAAAAAAATGTCATTTTAGGAAAAAATTAGGATGTCCACAAGTGGAACACATTATTGTGGGGTTAGCCAAGTGTATTTATATCAAATTGAGTGCCTTTGGGATTTTGGGTTATAGTGTGAGTGTGTGAAGATGTCTTCACGGAGTATTGGAATAGCCTTGAGAAGGGTAGTGAGATTTACTTTAATGAAAAGGAGAGAAAGGGCTTTAGAGGAAAGAAATTGGGTTGGAATCTAAAATATATACGTAGAAATGTTTGAGAGGTTAGATGCTCTAAAGGAAAGAAAATTCAAAAAAATTAAGAGATGAAAAGAGAAAAAGGAGAAGTGTAGTGCTATGTTATCTAACATTGTTTTGTTTAAAGGTATTGGAGAGTGAAAAATAAGAAAAGGGGAAGTCCTCATCCAAGAGGATAAGGAAGAAGAGAAGAATGAGATTATAATGGGAGCATGTCTTTCAGAAGACAAGGAGGTATTGGTGAATGTTGATGTGGGCATAGTGTTGCAACTATGGTTGGTGAAGAGAGAGAAGTTACAATAGAGGAAGAGAATGAGGTTGCATCAGTTGTATATCCTTTGGAGGACTTGAGGATGTTGATAGATGTGGTTCCATAGAGAACAAAAAGAAAAAGAAAGTGAAAGGGAGTAAGTTGATTAGGTATCAAATGAAGGGGAAGGAAAGAATGAGGAGATAGTAAAGGAGATTTTTATTTCCATAATGGTGGTTGTATTTATTTGTATGTAGGTGGAGTAGTGAGTTAGAAAGGAAGAGAGAATTTTGGAGGAGTAATGAAGAGAGAAAAACCACTCTCAACCCAAATCTTGACACAAAACTCAGATTACGAACGACTCAGTAAACGATTAATTACAAAATTGATAATTACGCATGTCAATTTAAAATCGATTTACAAAAAAACACCACCAATTGCCCAAGTTAAAAAATCAAATCAAATAGCTTTATTTCAATTTCATGAAATTTTACATTACATGTTCCAGGCAACTTCATTGCCCTCCTGTTCCATCCAACTCCTCATCTCTCCAATATGCTGGCCTGATTTCCATCCTCCGAAAAATCAATATGCACTCCAATAGTTATGCCATTTCCTATGACTCCCTCTTCAAAATTGCTACTCCTCTATTCCATACACCACTCAGCCATTTCCAAATCCCACGCTTCAATTCCTTTTATCTGCTGCTCCAATCTAAAAGTCATGTATATTCTGGACTCTCCTAAGATCACCGCATTTTCTCAATTGCAAGTGTTGGGCTGCCTCTTATCATGCATGGGTTTGCCCAATTGTGGGCATGACCCCATCTTCTCCCCAATCGCGCCTATTTTGTTTTGTTTATACATTAAATCTATGCTTACTAATTGCAGTTAAATTATAATAACTCTTCCAGAATCAGCTCCTCACATAGCTTGCCAAGTTTTTCAAATTCAAATGCCTCAGTAACCATAGTTATTTGTATTCATTGGATAAATCAAATCCTCTTAGTGTCGCCCTGCTGATATCGTTTAACTCTGCAATAATTAAAATGAGATTAATTATTAAATCTCCAACTTACACCTGCGTGCCCCTTATTCTCTATAACTCCTTGTCTTCAAACCAACACTTGCTGCCCTGCTGCATCTAATTTGCCTCCTTGCACAATCATTCCACACTTGGCGTTTGAAGTTTATCAACTTTGATTTCTAGTTTTCATTTGTCTTGGCATCGAATTGCTTTCAATACTTAACCTATTATCAAGCCCGATCTACTTCCTTGGTGCGGGTTAAGTCATGCTTATGAACTTAGTTTATCCATTTTACTCCCTTGGCTACACAGAGCTATTTCCTCTACCGCGCCATCTTCCATTTCCTTGTTTCCCTTTTAAAACCGAAACAAAGCAAAGAGATTGGGAAATGAGGTGTCACTTCTCATCGACCCATCTTCTTGTTCCCTTTCAAGTTCTTTCAAGCTTTTGGTATTCCACATTTGATTTAAATATCATATTTTGCAAAGGAAAATACACATATTATTTTCATCACGCCATCTTGAAATTAATCGAGACATCTTCCACATAAATGGCATATCCACAAATACCACAGAAGAAAATATGAAAACAACACCAAACAATAGTGAAGCCGGAAACCACTTTTGCATTAAATTTTCCAAAGAAGTTAGAAACTCATGAAACTTACAGAGATGCATAAATTGACGACATAAAAATTTTCACCAAACTATTTTTGCCTCAAACCTCTCAGATTGTGAAATTTGAAAACTTCACCATATTATTAGCACAAGTCACAAAACCATTAATTTTCTGAAACCAGGAAAGATCAACTCATTAAACTTTCAACATTAATTTTGTAATGGGGTCTAAATTCTACCTGCAAGAATGAATTTCTTGAAATCTTAACAAAACCCAAAAACAAATCATTTTTTTGGTGATGTCGATTGCACGTGGACCTGGATGCTCCTGCATCAGACACGTTAGGTAAGAAATTTGTGAGCATGTGGGCTCACAAAGGTGGATCTGAGTGATAGAATCACCCTTCGAGATTACGAACAATCTCCAACAAACTCCATCACTGAAAGCCCTATCTCTTCCACCAAATAGCTTGACCTCCTTCGCCAAATACTTCCTCTTCTGTCCATGCCCTCCTCTGGCATGTCTTCACTACACTTAACCCTTGCAACCTCCACACTACAATCATATTTCGATCTCACGAAGATTCCACTTTGTCTACTATAATCTGCCATTACCACAACACTTTCCTCGGTGCTTCTAGCACTCAACTGTTCAGGACTCTACACACCTGCAATGATACTTTCGAGCTTCTCACTTGCACTTCCAACTCTGCGCTTTGCAGCACACCTGCAACGATACTTTTGAGCTTCAGTTGTGCTTTCTCAATCCATAGGTTCCCTCACAAGCTACCTCACATTTGGCCATTTGCTTATGTCCCCAAAACCTCTTCTCACTTCCCTCTCCACCTACAAGTCCTAGTGCGAGCTGCCTCATAGTCAGTGCTCTGTTCGCATGCTTAGAACCTCTGGCTTTGATACCATTTGATGAAGAGAGAAAAACCACTCTCAACCCAAATCCACAAAACTCGATTACGAAGGAATCTGTAAACGATTAATTACAAAATTGACAATTACACGTCAATTTAAAATTGATTTACAAAAGAAACACCACCAGCTGCTCAAGTTTAAAAATCAAATCAAATAGCTTTATTTCAATTTCATGAAATTTTACATTACATGTTCCAGGCAACTTCATTGCCCTCCTATTCCATCCAACTCCTCATCTCTCCAATATGTTGGCCTAATTTCCATCCTCCGGAAAATCAATATGCACTCCAATGGTTATGCCATTTCCTATGACTCCCTCTTCAAACTTGCAACTCCTCAGTTCCATACACCACTCATCCATTCCCAAATCCCACGCTTCAATTCCTCTTATCTGCTGCTCCAATCTGAAAGTCATATGTATGTTCTAGACTCTCCTAAGATCACCACACTTTCTCAATTGCAAATGTTGGGCTGCCTCTTATCATCCATGGGTTTTCCAAATTGTGGGCTCGAACCCATCTTCTCCCCAATCGTGCCTATTCTATTTTGTGTATACATTAAATCTACATGTTAACTGATTGTAGTTAAATTCTAATAACTCTTCCAGAATCCTCTCCTCACATAGCTTGCCAAGTTTTTCAAATTCAAATGCCTCAGTAACCATAGTTATTTGTATTCATTGGATAAATCAATCCTCTTAGCCCCGCCTTGTTGATATCATTTAACTCTGCAATAATAAAAATGAGATTAATTATTAAATCTACAACTTACAGCTGTGTGCCCCTCATTCTCTATAACTCCTTGTCTTCAAACCAATGCTTGCTGCCCTGTTGCATCCAACTTGCCTCCTTGCACAATCATTCCACACTTTGCGTTTGAAGTTTATCAACTTTGATTTCTAGTTTTCATTTCTCTTGGCATCAAATTGCCTTCAATACTTAACCTGTTATCAAGCCCGATCTACTTCCATGGCACAGGTTAAGTCATGCTTATGAACTTAGTTTATCCATTTTACTCCCTTGGCTGCATAGAGCTATTTCCTCTGTCGTGCCTTCTTCCATTTCCCTGTTGCCCTTTCAAAACTAAAACAAAGCAAAGAGATTGGGAGATGAGGCGTCACTTCTCATCGACCCATCTTCTTGTTCCCTTTCAAGTTCTTTTCGAGCTTTTGATATTCCACATTTGATTTAAATATCATATTTTGCAAAGGAAAATACGGATATTATTTCCACCGTGTCATCTTGAAATTAATTGAGACATCCTCCACATAAATGGCATATCCACAAATATCATAGAAGAAAATATGAAAACAGCAAACAATGGTGAAGCCGGAAACCACTTTTGCAATAACTTTTCCAAAGAAGTCAGAGACTCACGAAACTTATAGAGATGCATAAATTGACAACATAAAACTTTTCACCAAACTATTTTTTCCTCAAACCTCTCAAATTGTGAAATTTGAAAACTTCACCATATTATTTGCACAAGTCACAAAACCATTAATTTTCTGAAACTAGGAAAGATGTTCAACTCATTAAACTTTCGGCATTAATTTCGTAATGGGGTCTAAATTCTGCTTGCAAAAAGGAATTTCATGAAATCTTACCAAAACCTAGAAACAGTTATTTTTTTGGTGATGTCGATCGCACGTGGACCCGAATGCTCCTGCATCAAGGAGGATGGACAATGGTGGGTCACATCCCATAAGAGAAAAGAGTAGAGAAGTATTGGGTGGAGGTGGATTGTTAGTGGTGGCTTGAAACCCATAAGAGGAAGAAAGTAGAGAATCTTTTTGAGGAGATTTGGGTGGTGGATGGTCCCACAAGAGATGGGAAAATAGCCATTTCAAAGAGGATGGTAATTTTTCTAGCTAAGTGTTGTAAGAGGCAAAGGAAGAAAACTTATGATTTACATATTATGGTATTAAATCATGCTACACATTGTGCCCTTTTGGAAATAGTGGTTCTACCACTCAACTCTACTTTGTGAGAACTATGCTCAAAAAATTTCTTGCTTGATGTGTTTAATGCAAGAGAATCTAGGTTTGAAAGCAATATTGTGTCACTAAAAATAATAGTAGGTCATGTTTTGATGTTTACTTAATTTTTGGTTGTTATCTAGGGGATTTTTTGTGGACTTGCTTTTTAGAGGGTGCTACAAAAAGGCTATTGGTTTCCAATGGATTTCACACTCCTAGTTGTTCTACAAGACACCTATAGGTTACTACAAGTCTAAATCTAGTTGCTATAAGACAATAACTTGTGTAAATGGACTACTTTATAAATACTACAAGAACTATATATTATGCTACAAGATTAGATTGTGTTATTTATTATTTTACTTTGGTAATAGGTTGCAATAGGGAGTATAAGAACCTGTTACAAATGTGTGTGATGATTTATAGGCTAGGCTAAGTGGATATACATGATTATCTATGTTGTTATCAAATTAGTCTCTTAAAATTGGATGTGTCAAACTACTAGCAAACGCCTTCGTAAATAAATATTATATAACACCTAGAAATTGATTAAAGGATCGTGCCATTATGAGAAGCTTGCATGTTTCCCTATTGTGACCTTTTATTTTATTCTTCTATCATGATGATTCCTTGGTTGTTTTCATTCATTTGGAGATGGTATTAGCAATTGCGGAGAGTTCATAGAAGCTGAAAAAATTATACACAAAATAGTATGCTCTTTTCACAGTGTGTAGTAATTGCTCTTCAAATTAGGAGGGGAAGCTCCCTCTTTTTGCTGATTTTTGCATAAAAAATAAAGTAAACTAATGTTCCTATCTTTTTACTCAGCGGCAGGGCACAAGGGTGCATAAAGCACAATGCATTGCAGCTAAGGTTTTCTCTGGTTTTTGCAGATCTTAACTACAACTAAGCTAAATTTTAATCTATCCTATCTCCTCAAGATAAACAAAGTAAGAGGGGCATAGGAGCGGGAATGGGATGGTTGGATCATTTGGGTCGACCGTCTCTCAGAATGCATCTAAAGGCTCTGAACTTTCAGATCTATGCTGGAATAAGGTCTTATGCAAGCAGACACTCATATGGTAAGTTGAATCTCAAGATTCCCAAGGAGGAGGAATCCCTGTCCAAGGTGTAGGCTAGGATACAACTTACTAGAAACAAAAAAGAATGATGAACTTGATAACAGGATTCCCAAGGAGGTGACAACACCTATCCAAGATGTAGGCTGAAATCTAGATCATTAAAGTTTAAACAACATCAAACAATATCCATTAATCACAAAATTCCCAAGGAGGTGATGACACCTGTCCAAGGGGTAGATTGAAACAATAGATTATGAGAACAGACGTTGATAGACTTTGAAACTTTGGATCAAATTGCATATTCCTTTTGATTTATTTCTTCAATACTTACTCAATGCTTTACAAAGATTTGGGACAACAAAGGTACAAAATCATACACAATTGCTTATCAAACCAAACAACTCTCATCCAAGAGTGAACAAATATTGACTTGCAAGCTTGATGGCACAATGGCACAACAATTTTGTGTAGTAATAAGAGTTACAAAATAATGAAACATGCAAAGGATCTTATTTATAGAAGCTCAAAGGAGTAGTGTTGATGTGAAATGTTTTGTGACCGCACCAACACAAAATGAATAAAGTTCTACTCCAACAGATACTCTATCCTCTCATGAACAAAGTTTCCTGCATGCTAAGATTGCAAGATAGATCATACATTTAACTCCAAGGTTCCTTCATGCAATAGAATACCCCCAGTTGGCTAAATGTGTGACATTTGCTGGTATTTCAAGGGGACATCTACACAATTGTTACGGTAGTTGCACAGCAGAGCAGTGGATTTGGTAAGGACTTTCATGTAATTTGGATGATTAAATCATGGGAAAAAATTAGGTACAGTGGAACAATTATTTCCATTAACACTAACTTCAGAGTATTGGATGAACTTTAATGATTTAAAATGAGTGTAGGGCTCTAAGGAAGTTTATGTTCTACTCTAAAGGCGTGGGACATGGCAATCATATGTCTTACAGACTTTGAACTGGAGCCTTGCTTTGCCTTGCTTCGGACAGCTTAGCCACAAAACTGGTGCTTTAAATCATTCATTAAGGGCAGTAGCAATCCGAAGGTTATGCTTTCCCAGATTAAAATAATTCCATCAACCATGCAAGCTACCATCTGGAAAGACGATGCAAGTAACAAACATGTGAATACACAATCGAAGAATTTCAAAGTTTTTTTCAATCAAATGAGAAATTTAATTCCAGTCGATTCCAATGCAGAGGCGAAACCCACTTGCTCAGGCAGCCAACGCTAGTTTTCATTTGGTATGGACAAATCGCTTAAGTTTATCTTGGCTCACCTGCGAGTTTCAAAACCACAAAGAAATTCCATGACTTATCTACTAAGCTACTTGCATATTTTGAAACACTATTAGCCATACGAGACCTTCCACAGATGCTAGTGTTTTGCAAGTTGAATTAAGGAGTGCAAAATTGAAGCCTCAAACCTCTGACTTCACCATATTATTACACCACTCATTAAGAAGGAAACAACTCATAATTTCAACATGTAAAAATTCTACCTTGACTTCTTTCTTATGATGCGAAGTGGACATGCTCTGCACAGACAACATGTCTTATCTTGAAGAAACCCTTCGAGAAGGAAACCCTAAGACTCCTTCCTACATCCTCTTGCAATCTTCACTAACTATAACTACATACAAACTATTCCACTACTTAATCTATTCTATCAATGCTTCTCTCTGCAATTACTTTCTTCTCACTTACTATTCTAACACCTCTACTTTTGAAGTAATCAAATGAGGGGGAGCTGCCCCCTTTATATAGCTGACAAGGAATTGGAGCAAAAACGGACGGAAATGGGGTGATGGATGGAATAAGGTCCACACTCAGGTAACAAGATATCCCTAAAATCTCCCAGTTAACAAGAGTGGCCAATCTGAGCAATTAATGGCCACCATCTTCTAGCAAGATCCCTGTTCATAGATGCGTTCACATTGTTTGCTTGTTCCGACTGTTTTCAAAAATTGCTGGATAAGTCTGGTGAACCTTGCTTCAATTTCTTGGACTAGCACAACATGCACGTTCTCAATATGAAACACCTCAAGGCTGTATGAAAACTTTTTAACCTATTTGACAACACCCGAGCCTATGCTTTAATTTTCTTTCATCATATGAAATTTCGTTGGAAGAAAAGGAATTCATCTTGTCCTGGATGCTCACGCTTGCCATTCAAACCCGACTTTTTGCATTTGTTATGCATAAGTGGGTCATATTATGAGGAGAAATTCCTAACACTTAGCCACTTCTTCCAACTTTTCTTGTTTCACGATTCCATCATCTAGTGGACTATTTACTTCTACCATGGCCTGGTCCTGTTACGACTATTCCTCCTGCAAAACAAGCCAAGAGGGCCGAGCATTATTGTGAACACTTCATAACATAAGTTCATTTACCTCACTCTTGATGTTCGTGAGTGGTCTCCTGGGTATCTGATAGGGTTTAAAGGTCATTTCATCTCTAGCCAACTTCTGCTGCATTCTTCATGATCTGCTAGGCATGGGGGGAATATATAACACATCTGGCTCACTTTCAGCATATTTTAATCATATGCCTTAAGGACAAATAGGATACAATCTATCTTCCTGACAAGATGTAAGAAATTATTTGTTTAAGGAGGTGATGCACTGTTTTGAAACATCATTCATAATTTGAGGATCTTCAATTCTTTTGCTTCATACCTCAATGCTCACTACAAAATTTTGCTTTCAGCAAATAACTTGCAAGTTGATTCACTCAAAATAATGAGCATCTTCTCACCGCACCAACTCAGGCAAAGCCTGCATGCTAAGATTGCAAGATAGATCCATTTAACTCCAAGGTTCCTTGGAATTTGAAATAAAGGGGCTTACACAATTATTGACTGAGGTTCATGCCCCTAACATTCAAATTTAAATGAGTGTGGGCATCCGGCCAAGACTTCAACTGACACAGCTTCATGGTGCAATCTTCAACATCTTTCCATCAATGCGCATACTAAATCACAATCGAAGTTAAACTCAAAATAATCCAGTACCATAGGGCGAAAAATAGTGGTATGGACAAATGAAGCTTTCAATAGCACCACATTCCAAATTAAACACTTGCATGAAACAACACTACTTTATGCTATTGAATTGGAAGGATGAAGAAGCCTGCACCATCAATGAAATTGGTATTATGAAAGCTTCACAACAACTCTTACAAAGTTTCAAAGGGAAGGCTATTCGTACAAATGAGGGGCACTCCCCCTTTTATAGCTAGCCAAGTCCAGGACGGCTGATTACAATCGGATGGCTAGATTTGCCACCTCAGCTAAACAAGATTCACCCTAAAAACCGCCACAATAAATAAATGAGCAATTAATGGCCATCTTCTAGAAGATCCCTGTCATAGTGCGTTCACATTGACTGCAAACTTAACTTGAACAATTTCTTCTAGCAGCACGTTCGAAACTTCAAGGCTTTTTTTAAATTTCATTGCTTTTTTTCTTTCACTTGGAAATTCTCTTGTCCTGGATTCACATTCATGCATTTCATAATGGGTCTTTGAAGAAATTCCAAACTTAGTTCTTCCAACTTTTCTTGTTTCACGATTCGGGGCCTGGTCTCGACATTCCTCCTGCAATTAGAACACTGAACTCCTTATCTGATAGGGTTTATCATTTTCTCTAAACTTTGATGATCTGTCTCACCTGTCATCATATCCTTATTTCATCTTCCTCAACATCACTTTTAAAATCATCTTAGCTTCAACTGCATCCTCTTCACTTTTCCAGCTAAGGCGTTCACTCTGGCATTTCACCCAACTCAGGCTCGAGAAAAATGCTTTCATCAGGACTAGGTGCCCAAAAATTCATTATTTCAACATCTTTTTCCTTTCTTGCCTTAGAAAAATTTTCAAACTTTTACTTAGGAAATTCATTATTTAAGTGCCCATCAAAAATCTCCATCCTGAAGGCTTCGGTGAACTGTGGAAGACTTTGAAATCCATTCCTTGTCGAAGATCTTCAATACCCAGAAGAAAATTTCCTTCAGAACACGATGAATTCATGGGTCTACAAACGAAGGGGGTCATTTAATTTTTTGAATTTCAAACCTTAGAAAAATATTTCTCAATCAAATTTACTCCAGTTCTTCATCCTTGTGAATATTTTCTTTCTCTGACTTGAAATTTTTTTATCAACCCTGTGAAGTTGGCATCATTCGACTTCTGGCAATTTCATTCATATCTCAGGAAATTTCATCACTTCAAATCTAGGCACAATTTTCCTCTAGAGAGGTGGAATTTTGCTAACACCTAGAAAAATATTTAAACCCCATCAATATTAGGCCTCAAGAAGGAATTTTCCTTAAAAAATTTCCACTCAACTTCAATCATTCATTTTTCTTGCGAAGAAATTTTATCAACTCACTTAGAAAATTTTTCTTTTAAATTCCTTGAGAGCACATATCATGTCATGGAGAATGTTTCAATTTCAACGCCTTATGCTCTTCATCACTCACCCCACCCTGGGCGCATATCACATAGGCAAGAGGATGAACTTCATTTCAACGCCTAACAACCTTGACTTCCTTGGCGCATTTCACTTGTTCAAGAGGATTTTAAAATTTTGTCTTCTTCTAGGCCAAGCTGGGCGCATTTCACATAGGGAAAAGGATAAACACTTTCAACGCCCTTGACTTCCTTGTTAGCTTGACTCTTTGACTTCCCTTATTTGGGCGCATTTGAGGGGGTGAGAGGGATGATTTCAGCACATGAGGAGGATGAAACTTTGCCATCTTTGACCTCTATTGCCTTTGCTTCCTAGCTTGAGTGCATTTTACACCTTGAGGAGGATTTTCTAACTTTCAGCAGCTTCCCTTAGGCGCATTTTGGCATAGCTACAGGATGAAAATTGTTGACTTTCTTTGACTTTCCAAGCATGGGCGCATTTTAGCCTAGGAGGTGGACGAAATTTCATACTTAGAATCTTTTATGCTTTCACCTTGAGTTGGGCGCATTTTGGCTAAGCAGGAGGACGAGTTTTTTAACTTAGAATTTTCTCCATGCCTCTTCATCAACTTGGGCGCATTTTCAAGTAGCTGCAGGATGAAGCCCAATACTTAGCCATTTTTTTCTCGTTTTCGCCAGCTTCTCTGTGCCTTACTATTTATAGTAAGTCTCTCGATTTTGCATCTCTGAAGCTCAGAATGATTTGAAATTTTAAACACTACCTCCTCACAACCTTGTTACCCTGTTGACACTGCTATTTTTAGTCGGCCTGCTATTTTTAGCCCATTTCTGAAGGTGATTTGCTATAAATAGTAACTGCTTGCTTCTGATAGCTCCACTGCTTCGATTGACTTGAAATTTGAATGACGTGCTCCTCACCACGTGACCTTACCACCGACATCGGTGCATGCAACTGATTTGCTATTTTTAGCCTGTTTCCAAAATGACTTACTATACATAGTAAGTGCTCCGTTTGACTTCAAATTTTACCAGCAAATAGCCTGAAGGATGCTGATCGCGATGGTTTACACCGGTTTTCGAAAATTCTGACTTTTTGCCCTTCTTTTCAGGTCCCAAAGTTGGAAACCCTAATTTGCTCTGCATGTGTATCAAATGATCTCTGTTTGTCTTCATTTCTGCTGCATTGCGATCAGCTCATGATTCTGAATTGCTGGGAAGCGGCTGCCGGGACGCACCTGCTAAAAATAGTAAGTTCCTTAATAAGTGATTATCTCCGTTTGCATGTCATACCACTACGTAGGTCTCGAAAAACCCAGAAGGAATCATCCGACATGCAAAAGAAACCCTGACATGCAAACCCTAAAAATAGCCTCGGAAGACTGAATTCTGAAAGTTGTTATCTCACTTTGCATGTTATACCATTGCGAAGGTCGCGAAAATCCCAGAAGGAATATGCAGACATGCTTTGAAAAACTCTGCATCTAAGCCCTGAAATCTGCTCCGGAAGCTGAACTGCTAAAAATAGTAAGTTGTCCGTTTCAGCTCAAATTTTGCATGCGAGTAGCTTGATGTGTTCTGAACACAGTGTGACAGTCAGAATTTCAAAAATGCAGACGAAATGTCCTGAATTTCATACTTACTAAAAATAGTAAGTAACCGGAATCTAATGGAATTTTGCAAGGAGCCTGTTGGAAGCACACTGACCTCAATGTTAAGCTCTGTTTTCAATTTATTCACTTCGTTCAACCTTGGACTGACCATGAAAGATGAAACCCTAATTTTCAGACTTGGTCAGTTTCACGCTTAAGCTCAATGACGGGCACAATCCTCGAAAGGCAGACATCAAGAAAGAGACAGAGAAGGAGAGAGAGAGAAAAACCCAAGCCAAAAGACCAGAATGGAGCAAAATTTAGGGGGTCCCCATTTTGAATGGGGTGATGTGTGAAAAGGTCACAACATTCACCTCGTTCACCTCAAATTGACTAGAAAATATAAACCCTAATTTTCAAACTTGGCCAAAATTTCACGTTTAAGCTCACAAACGGGCACATCCCCGAAAGAGGAGACAGAAAGAGAGAGAGAGAGAGAGAGAGAGAGAGAGAGAGAGAGAGAGAGAGAGAGAAAACCAAAGCCCAAAAGACAAGGAACGGAGCAAAAATTAGGGGGTCCCCATTTTGAATGGGGTGATGTGTGAAAAGGTCACAACAGGTAGGAAACCCTAAAATCTCCTTGAGTTAACAATGAGTTCTTGCCAATCTACAAGATTTATTCCTATGTCTAAAAGTAGGTAACCTAATAGTCAACTGGAAATCTACTTTAGTTAACTGAAACTAACTAAAAGAGAACTCCAAATGCAAAAGTGCCTCCAAAATTGAGATCCACAATTAGTGGAGATCTAGAATAGACATCCATAATTAGTGGAAATAGACATGCATGATCAATGGGGCAATCAGTTAACTTGGAAAGAGGCATCAAGTTAACTCTTGTTGCCATAAATGCTATTTTGGAGGGTAGGACGTCCTAACTGGGTGTTTTACACCTCATCACCTCTAGTCAACAACTCCTCTAGCTAGTCGTTGACTTCTTCTGCCTCTGGACAATTAATGCTTCGCGGGATGATGATGTGTCTCTGCAGCATCTCTTTGCCACTCACAATTTGCTACTGGTACTTGATACTCTTTGCAGCTGTGTCATCTACCCTTGTTGACATGAAGTGTGGTAGAAACCGGTGGCGGCTTTGTGTTTGGTATGACTACCTTTTGCATTTTCGCTATCCATTGAACGGTGATGTCATTTACGCCTTCCAAGGCGTCCAACTTGACTATGGGATTCACTTGATGCATGTATGTGTCGAGTATTTTCAGAAAGTCATGAAGTAGGACCATTTTGATCTTGATTTCAACTTGAGAGTACTGTATTCTGGAAAACTCAACTGTTGACTTGTAAACAGGGATATGTTCAGACAACTTTTTCTGTAGCAACTAAAAATAGCTTTGCCGAGGGGTAATTTTTATAAAAAATTATGAGACGTGGGTTTTCTTGGGAATAATTTTCTAAGTGAACCCAAAGCATCAAAAAATCCAAAAAGTCACTTTTCCTTGTACATGCAAGAACCTTTCGGAGCAGAGGTTTTGGGGGCACTAGAGGCTTACATTTTTCCAGAAAATCCTAACACATGGGTATTGTAGGTGCTTCAAAGCTAAACAAACCTAGTTTGTTAAATTTTCAAAATTGCGACTTTTTTTGGAAACCGTAAAAAAGGGGTAGTAGGGCTACTTTTTCTAAGAGAATCTGGCACGTCATTCAAGAAATTATAAGAAAAGAATAGAAGAAAAAGAGGGGAAAAAGTTTGGAAATTATAAACTACCTCTCTGATCCTTCAAGAAAATCATGCCTGGAGATGCAAACTCTGATATACTATCCCTCTATGCAACTTATTCTTGAAAATATGAAAAACGCTATTAATGCTTCCGTCAGATCCTTCAAATGATGGAGAGAAAATATTAGTGTTTGAGCTCTTCAACCTGCAAGAAATAATGAATAATGGATGCCTAGGCTTGATATGTATTGATTTGGAGTTGCAAGCATCAATTAGGGTGTCCAAATCATGATTGGGGGAATCACCTCTATGATTGGAAATTAACAAATCATCTCCACCTATTTTGGGATGTTTTAGACATGAAGAGGCCTTCAAAATATCTCAACTTCAGTCAACTGAGCTTACTTTGACTTTAGGCATCCAAGTTGAGGAGTTGAACATTTTTCATTCTTTTTCTGTGATGAAGTGCCTTCCTTCGATCCTTGATTCTACTTGCTCAGTTGATCCTGAAGTGTTGCTGACAGATCCATTGCTGAGTTGAATCAACTCTGATGAAGTGTGCTCAGGAGTTGAAAAGCTAAAAACTTGAATTTGATGCCTCAAAATCTCGGGCACCTTTTCCCAAAAGGGTGCATTTTTCATTAGACTTAGTCATTTTCTTGGTTGTTTTTCATTTCTTCATTTTTTAACCTTCAGTGCCTTGATCTGAGATCTCTGATGACTGATGATTCCGGTGAATGTGCTAAGATGTGGAATGGGTAACCAGTTCAGTACCGAAAAGATTGACTGACCTTGCAGGTCATGAAAATTGGTTTCGAGACCCCAAAATTTTGGGCGCCCCTGGCCTATAGGGGTGCCTTTGACCTTTTGTGCTAAAATTTTCATTTTGCAACCTTTCACAAATAGCCTTAGTTTGATCCTTGTCATCAAATTCTTGATTTATCTGTTGAACTTGCTAATGATGTCATTGTTGAGATTGATCAAGACGGAGGACTTCCTAGAGGTCACGGAGCTTGAAGATTGCATCTGACTGCCCAAAAGGTTGGGCGCCTATCTCTAGGAAGGTGCAATTTCCCTAACACTTAACCAATTTTTCATGTCTTTTATCTTGCCTTTGCATCCGGTGCTTTCTACTTGATCTTCGTTTGTGAATGCTTGGCAGGTCCTATGAGTGTGCAATTGGATTGGTCACGAAGCTGAAAGGATGTTGAGCAGATGCCTTGAAGAAAGCAATTGCTGAAAACTTCATTTGATTTCCCAGGATGATGGGTGCCCCTGGTTAGTAGGGGCTCTTTTGCTTTGGTGTTCATTGATTTACCCTCCGTTTTACGTGCTTGGATGATCAACAGTTGTCGTTGTTTGATATCTCGTGAGTTAGTTGTTGGATCCATCATGAAGCTGAGCCAAATCCTGGGAGATCATCTGGAGGTTGCCAATCCAAAGACTGGCATCTAGTAGATTTGCTTCTTGGGCGCCCTTAGGCTATAGGGGCGCTTTTTCCCCTGTTAGGCTGCCATTTTTGATGATTTTCGTTTTCAACACCTTCTGCCTCTGCCTTCGTTTGACAGCGTTTGATGAATCTGTTGAATTTGCTTGACAATCTGTCATAAAGCTAGCAGAATTACAGAGAAGATGACTGTCTCGAAAAAACTTGATAGCTGCATTAGACCTTTTGAACTCACGGGTGCCCCTGGCCAGCAGGGACTCTTTTGGCTTCAACGTCATCAATTTTCGTAAAAGACCTTCACCTCTCATGCTTTGCATTCATTGTCTTGCCTACTGCGTTAATCATCGTTGTCACTGATGCGAACACGTTCATTGTTGCAATTTCTTTCACCATACTGCATGTACAAGTGCTTGAAAATTTCACCAAGGCATTGAACGTGTAGCACCTTTCTTGTAGCAAGGCATGCATCTTCCAGACTTACAATATTTTCAATATTTTTCGACTTTTGAAAATCCCCTCCGTCATGAAGCATCTTTTCGAACATTTTTCGCCATGGATTCTTTGTTGAAGCTTTTGAGGCTTAGATTTCGAAACCTGGTACTGGCCATCTGCCATTAATGGCTGCGAATGTCCTAGCATTTCTCCTGAAAAATAAAAATAGACCCACTAGAGTAAAAAATACTTTTTGATGATTTTGACTTGACTAATGTGGTCATGAAGCCAATTTATCATATCAAAATCATTTCCAAATAATTCTAGAAAGGTCCTATTTTTAGGGAAACGAAACCCTTATTTTCAAATTTTCAGAAATTTGCAAGTATCCTCCTTGACATAAACCCACAAAAATCCCATGTTTTGTTTGACCTAGAACAGACTTTTGACAACAATTTTACATGATTTAGATCATTTTAATCAAAATGTCTTATTGAAGCAAAAAATTATTTTGGGTACAACAGAGATGAAGTCATAGTTCATTTGCGAAAGGAGAGGTTTTCAGTTGGTACATACAAGAAGTTGAAGATGAAGAATTTTGGACAATGCAAGATCTTGAAGAAGCATGATTCAATAAATGCTTATGAGGTAGAGTTGTCGAATGAGATTCATGTTTCACCTATGTTTAACATTGCTGATTTGACAGAATATCATGAAGGAGATAAGGAGAATGAATTGACAAAGGCACAGTGGAACATTCCAACACCTACTTCAGAAAAGGAAGAGATAGAAGAAATTTTGGATAACCGTGTGGGTAGAAGCACAAGAAACAGGCAGTATGCAAAGTATCTAGTGAAATGGAAAGGAAGGTATGTTGAAGACTCATCATGATTCTCTGGGGTTGAGGTTCACCATCTTGGTTTCTCTCTAACTCCTAAGAAGTGATAGGGTCACTTCTCAAATTACCTTGGGTGTCTAATGTAGGAGCATCTGGGAATACTAGCAATCTTGCATCAACCAAAAAGATAAAAATTTTGGTGTGACATAGTTGAAAAATGTTTTATATTATAATTTTTTTTTATCTTTGTCCAAAAAAATCATAATTTAAATAATTAGAAAAATTTTGGTTGCAAGTTGTGATGGGAAAAATATGTTGGAAAATGCATTTTAAATATTTAATTGGCAAAAATCAATCTTGGGCTTGGGATTTTTCTGGAGTTTCAAATTGTGGCATGAAATTTAATTGCTCCCCATTAGTGTTGGAAAAATGGGATGCCCATGTTGTGCAGGAAGAGCAATATTTGAAATTGGACTCCTATTGTGAGGAGTGGAGAATCAATGTGCTGGCTAATGATGATTATTCTTCCTAAGGTAAATTGCACATGCATTGGAGAGTTTAAAATTGTATTTTATGTATTGTAATTGCTTTTCAAGGATTGGGGGTGTGGAGGAGGCTTTGCAACATTGATGAAGATTGAGGTTGTTGGAAAGAGTGGCCATAACACTCTTGTTTTGAATTTTCATTTTCCGGAATTTAGAGGTGAGGAAAGGGGGGCGCAACTTTTCTCGGGGAAGAGGTTTCAGACTTTGTGGTTTTAGGTTGGAGGTGTTAATGGGCAGCAAATAACTTTGGCTAAAGTGTGGTTCAATGTGCAATTGATTTTCCAGAAGAAGGTTGCAGGCACGAGAAGGATGAAGTTGCAAGAAGAAAAGGTATTGAAGATGGCATACCAGTTATTGATTTTGCTGGTTTTTTCAGACTTCTAAGTCTGATTTAAATTTGTTTTCCAGCAGTTCAAAGGGCTTCCATGATTGTATTTCAGTTTGGCTTTGAACCCTTGTAATCCAAATGATAGTTGAGCAATAGAAAATCTCATACATGTTGCTGATTTTTGATGTTGTTAAATTCAATTTCTTAAATAAATTCTTGTGTGTTGGAAGTGTATGATGAGGGTTGCATGAGTCCCCCCTTGCATCATAGAGTGAGGGTTTGTGGTTGTGAGGGTTTGCGAAAATTTCCTAGTGAGGTCGAGGGGAAATGTCCCTTGTGGGGGTTCAACGGTAAACCTCCCAATGAGGTTTGGGAGATATTTCCCTTGGTTCTCTCCCTATCATGACATAGTGTGAGGTCAAGGTGTGGAGCCCCCACCACCAAGTCCAAATTAAGGTATTTGAGACCACACATAACTTTATGGGTCATGCCATTTTTCATAATTTAAACTTTTTTAAATTGAGCTCTAAGAGTAGAAAACTCCAAACACTTCAAAAAAGCAAGTGTTGAAGCCATAGAGTAGTAATATACTTTAGCTCTACATCTTTTTGATTTTTTAAGGTTTAGAAATTCATTTTTTAAAATTTTAAGAGCTTTTTTTATACACCCAAGTTTGACTTGGAGCTCCAATGAGTTTGGCAAGTCCATTAGACTATGAAAGTTTGGCAAAAAATAAGTGCATTTGTGGAGAAAGTGTAATGTCCCCTTTTCGATAGCCACCTTGAGGATCGATTAGCCTTTATTTATTCCTAAAAGCTAAATAGGAGAAATAAAGGAGTAATTGTTAAATTAATTATTTATAAAGTTATTTCAATAAATTCAAATCAAAAGATAACTCTATATTTAGTTAATTCAATAAAGTGACTTAAAATAAAATAATAAGTCATAAAGTCACTTAAGGGAATAAAATAATAATATTTCTAAAAGCTTCTTGGAAGTCATTGAGAAATCTTTATAAGGAGTTGTTGGCTTACCATTGGAGTGTGCTTGTGTTTTGGATTATTCTATTCCTACCTATGTGGTAGAAAGCTTGAATGCTTTGCATTGCCCGAGGGTTTGAAGACTCTAGGGTACCGGTTTTGGTTGTGAAAGATCAACCCTAGCTGGAAGTTGTGGAGGATTCTTGGAGAATTTTGACAAGTGCAATAGCTAATGTATTATTACCCTTTTGACAGGAGTTCTAAATTGATGCAATAGCTGGTTTATTATTGCATTGATCAATTGCAGCAGCTGGTTTATTGTTGCAATCTCACTTGAGGAGGAATTTATTTGCAACAGCTGATGTATTGTTGCAAACATCACTTCACTGGAGGAAGATTATTTTCTATTAACTCGATTGTGTTAAAATTTAATGGTCTTAGGACCAAATTTTGGTGAATTAGAGGAAATCGATTTGGAGAATTTACTTGCAGATTTTGTGGATACAATTTTCAGTTTAGAGAAGGTCGATTTCTATAGTGGGAAATTGCAGTTGCTGGAGGTCGATTTCAGTGCAAGAAGGAATTCGATTTTTATTGTTTTCCATTAAGGAAATTGTGGTTTGCTTTTTATCTTTGGTGCTGGTTTACAAGTTGAATTTCAATCACTTGGAGGACGATTTTGGATGCATGTTCAGTAGCAAATTTGGGCACACAAGTTACAGGTTCGATTCTGAGTTTGGAGGTATTAAAAAAAAAAAAAAAAAACGATTCTTGCCGTAGAAGAGACACACTGTCTCAGGAAGTTAGTCGCTGCCCAGCAGGAGTCAAGAAGGACGATCTTTGGAGTCATTCAATTGTGCTCACATCAGACTTTTCATCACAGCAGTGGCGTCATTTCCAAGTTCCAATAATTCGTTGTAGTTTTTGCATTTTAGAATCAATTTACATCTCATTTGTATAACTGTCTTATAGCAGCGTTGTATTTGCTTTGGTCTCATAACCGAACGCTGTCATACCAGCAATATTGGCATTGTAAATTTGGCAATATATGAATTTCAATCATCTCTATCACTGTAATTCAGTCATAGTTGTATTTGTCAAAATTGAAATCAGTTTGCAGGACATTATATTTGCAATACATTGGAGTTTGGAAATTGCACATAAAGTGTTTGACAAAATGTTAGTTTATTGTAGCTGCACATTTACATGAAACTGAATCATATATTTGCATTGGAAAATCTCAAAAACATCTGCATTGCATCCCTAGTTGCATTGGTAGACTTTGGGGCATTGGTAGTTAAGTCTTTATGCTTCATTTCATCATTCAAGTCAAGAAAAACAAAACAGAAAATCAATTACCAGCAGTAATCAGTTTGCAAGACAAGTGTTTGATGAAATTCTTCGAGCACTTAAAAGTGAAAAATCAGGTCAGATTTGGCAAGGCACTTTACACAAAGAGATTAAGAACTATTCATGGACAAAGAGATAAAGAATTATCCAACCATGTAGACTTAACATAAAACTCTCACAAAACTCAAATAATGGAATATAAACACACAATATGAATCAAATAATTACTTTATTGATTCATATAGTCTCAATTACATTAATAAATTATGTTGCAAGGACTTGCAATAATCCTTCGAAATTCAGCGAATTACAAGAAAAATTATCATGTGTTTCCTCAATCTGATGTATCTTGAGCTAATATACAATACAATGTTCTATGTTCCTCTATGTTATGGGTTTGCTATCACACTTCCTTGAGCTAATGGTAACCTAACTCCTTGCTTCCAGTCTTGCAAATGATGATCTTTTATAACAAGAAAAGATGAAATGTCTTGCATTAACCTAAAATTTTGTACACCACCCTATGCACAAGTAGTAGGAAGCATGGGGCCAATACTAGATATTTATTTTGGTCTTCATAAGGAAATGTGTAGATGATCCCTCTTAAGATGAGTATGCATTAAAATTCAATATGGTCTTAACCATCAGCCTTCCTAGGACCAATAACCTTATGTCTGAGATTAGGAATTGGTGCGAGATTCAAATATTTGATGCATAATTGAACTAGACCTTCCTCAAGTGAATTTGCCTAGTCACATAGCATTAGCCAATGAGAAAACAAAATATAATTATGTGGCCTCGTAGAATGCAGCTCCTTGAAACTTTGATATGAGTTCAAAAATTTTGTGATACAAATGTGATATGCCATAGTAGAAATACTTTTTAGAAATTTGATATTCTAATGTGGACTACAACAAGAATAAAACATTGTAATAATAATTGACCTTTGGTGTAAGAGTAGGATGACTATGATATTTGTTGGAGACCTTAGAAACAAAACAAACATGAAAGAAAATATTTTTGACCGATGTAAGATTGTTCTTATGTGCTTTAGATGTTCCTGCATTTGAAACTCATAGAAATCCGCAACTTAGTCTCTACAAACATCAAAAGGCCTAGCTTGGCTCATTACTTACTTAGTCTATCAAGTACCTAGCAAGTTTGGGAAATATAGATTAAAATGTGAATGTTATGGACACAATTTTTTTAAGGACTAAAATATCAAGTTCTCACAAACGTGTGTATTCAGATGGCACATATATGTTTTAGAGTGTTATAATCTGTCGTCTATCATTTTGTTTTATGAGTTATAAATTTATAATTGTATGTTGAAATCTTACAATTTAATGAGAAATTAATGGCCACTGCTTGCTTTCTTTCTCTTCATTTCTTTGTAGGAGTTCATAACAGGGGCGTGGATAAGATGTACACCTCATTTTATATATAAACGTGATATCACAAGTGTGATTATATATCACAAAAATGTAACCAAGAGAGGTTATCGTGCTTTGATCTACAGGTAAAGTGTTACCATACGAATAAAATCCTTTTGCTTACATTTCATGTTTGTTAGAAGGCTTTCAACTCATCCAATATGAAATTACTTGTGGTTGCAGTTATTTTAGAGCTGCCACGTATCATTATAAGGTTAATACTCACCACTGCATTAGATTGACTTTGATGTATCTGAATGTCGTAACAGTGGCGATCATGATTTGGTTATACCATACGTTGGAACTGAGGCGTGGATTAGATCATTAGGATATCCAATAGTTGAGGGATGGAGGTCTTGGTTTGTAGATGGACAGGTTGCTGGGTAAGACTCTATACAAATTCTTAATGATGGACTTACTAACCTAATATAAAGTTAGTTGCTTTCAATTCAATATCAATGAAAGGAAAGACTTAAGTCTGTGGTATGTGCAAAATTATGCTTATTTATTTATAGAAAAAAATAATGATGCCTGCTGTATGTGGTGTCTAGATACACAAGAACATATGATTACAACCTAACATTTGCGACTGTGAAGGTGAAAGTTATAATCCTACTTTTAGTTAGAGTTTTCAGAAGCTTGTTTAATTTATCTTTGAATTGAAAGCCGTAACTTTTATCTCAAATAACGGATGATTAATCTAAGATATTGAAGAGCTAATAATGAAGCAACTTTTTTATAGGGAGCTGGACATACAGCGCCAGAATACAAGCCTAACGAAGCATTTGGAATGTTCAAACAATGGATCTCTGGAAAGCCTTTGTGAACATTCAATTAAGATATTATTATTGTCTTACTCTTCTCTACGGTGATTCAAAAATTCTTCATTTGAAGTATGTTTATAGAAATAATGATGTCTAACATCCTTCTTAAACTATAGAGCTCTGGAAAGCTTTTTGAACATTTAATTAAAACATTATTATTGTCTTATTCTTCTTGTTCAAAATTCTCTACTAGAAGTATGTTTATAAAAATTCTCTATTAGAAGTATGTTAATGAAAATAGTGAGGTCTAACCTTCTTTCTTACTTAAAGATGTTTCTTTTAAATCTTTAGAAATTATGATTAAGATCAAGATTTTGAAATTCATTCAAATTTATCTTTTTTTGTCTCTGATTTTTTCATGAATATATGTCTGTATTATTTTATAAAATAGATTTACACATAATCACAAAAAAAGGTGATGGAAAGAGTCATATCGCAAGAGTTCAAACAGGATAACAGTCCAGAACAAAACATAAATTAATGCATGCCACAATACTGCAAGAACAGGAACACTAAGAAGACCCTGATTTTAGATTTATGAAATGGTCTAAAACTCTATTCTGTGTTTCCACGATAAATTGATTTATCAATCTTGGCACTCACTCACCTGAAGTAATATCAAGGTATAAAATGTGATCATTGATGTTTTCTTTTGACTTAGGCCAATAAATATATTTCTCTGCTAGGAGCAGAGAATTTTTTTATTGTATATGATCTAAAAAGATCTCAATCAAGGAGTGCATTGTTAAAAAAGGTTTAAAAATACAGAATTGTCTTCTAATACAGGTAAACATAAAATTCAAAATTTAAAATTTAATGTATATTATGTTAGATTGTGAAGAAAGGTGGTACATGACAACCATGGAAGAATAACAGAGAAGCTACAGATGCATGCTAGGAAACTGTCATGACGTTTGATTGTCCTAATAAATCTACACTACTCATTGAGTCTTAGACTCGTCATCAACTTCCTGTTCAAACCAGTGGAGAGGCCACTACTAAGAAAAGAGTTGTATATAAACTCATTCTCATTTATGACATCATTGAACCCTGATTTTAATGCATAAATCTCCTTTTTTCAATCTTTTGTTACTTAGTACTGCAATAAATAAGCATTAGTTGCTGACTGAACTGATTAGTGCTCTGCATCAGCAATTAATCTCCTTTGATATTGACTAAGTAATGACATCATTCCAATCATTTATTATACTTTCAGATCAGTGAAAGAATTCTGGGACAACAGAGAATATTTGGGGATTTCTACTGCTAACATCAGAAATGGACATAGTTTACTCAGCAAACGGTATCTTTAACTGTTGATTGCTGCCTTTACCGATTTTGACACATTTTTGTAGAGACTAAAATCATCTCTTGATACGTGTTTTTTTAATGATATTTAGAGAATCCTACGTAAGTATAAATTGGGACTAAAGCCCTCTTACCAAGGAAAACAAAGAAAAAAAGAAGCCTATCAGTTTAACAAGGGAGCAACCTGGGCAATAGGGTGATAGCATTTGTTTTCAGGTTTTTTGAAGATTCTGAGGCAACTGGTCACAATGAAGTCCTTAAGGCTTAATCCAATGATCTACTGAGAATCTGCCAACACAGAGATCAGATTTGATAGATGAGGTAATTAAGTTGCATCACAGAATTTAAAAAAAATAAAATCTATCAGCCAATTGGAGGCAAACTATGATGTATATTTGATGACTATGGAATACAATATATGTAATGTCCCCTATCCCACTTTGCCCTAGAGTTCGCTTATTGATTAGAGTTAAGGGTTTTCACCTTGTCAATTTTCAATGACATATTCTTGGCTGAAACCTGCATTCACCATTTGAACAATATTTCCACATACACACGTCTGTTAGCATTCATATCTAGATATCCAAATATAAACATAATCACAAGCAGTTATGAAGACATATGAGGAGTGGCATGGATGGATGCGCCTTAAGCCATGATCCCTAGTACAAAGGTGGTAACCTACAGCCCTCCCTTCTTAGCGACTTGTAACTGCATTCGCTATCCATGTGGATAGATCCGCTTGAAGTCCTTGGCTAAGTTCAAGGGGTTGTAACCTACAACATTCCACTCTAGGGGACTTGTAACTGCATTCTCCACCCATGACATCTCCTCAGAAAACATGACCGACTGGGGGAAGCCAGCGGAGCTTATAAGTGGCCTAGGCCTACCACCCCTCCATGGCTGTAGCTGAATCTTAGGTTGGACCCGCACCCCCCATGGCCCAACCCTTGCCTTGGGACTAGCAGAACCTTAGGTGGACTTGCCACCCCTCCATGGCATATCCCTGCCTTGGGTCCTATGGGCAAAACCTTAAGTGGGGTTTTTAGGCACCACTTTTCTCAGGCCCTTCCTCCCTAGTAGGTTTACAAGCACAGAGAAGACAATCTTTTAGCAATCAAATACATTTACATTTATTACTGATTATTTAAGTCAATATCAACATCATTATCATCATGTTAATATTAAAGAAAGCATTACACCAATAATCAAATTAGCAATATCTATTTCTTATAATCAAAATATGCTAAATATTATTGCTAAGTGAGTACATCACCTAAGTTGTTGTATCTCTCCACATTTTCTGATTCCTTACTCGCCTCCTTCAATCTTATACTGGATTGATCATAGGATGAGGACAATTCATAAATATACCTAATCTACTTATGTTTATATTAAAGAGTCATCATTACTTATAAGGCTTAATAATTGTTGCAAGTATCATTATTGTATAATCGTAAATAACATATAGATATATATATACTTCTAATTGATTTCATTTTACAATAATTACTTTGACATATATATATATATCATTATTACCTTGGCATGAATATATGTACATATATATTTTCCAGCCAGCCATGGTATCTACCCCTGTCCTTATTCACAATCATTTGATTCCCTTCATCCCCCTTTCTTGTTTGAAACTATCTACCCTTATACCTAGCACAATCCACCAAGAGACATGGCCATTCATTTGTGAAAGGGCATGGCTGCACCTCTTAGTTTATTCACAAATCGCACCCTTTTGTTTTTCACATGCTAATCATTGTTTTGTCTTTTATGAGTAATATAAATTGCTGTTTAAAAAGACTTTCTTAGATAAGGGGATTGATGTTAAGGATAAGAATCGATGGTATTTAGGTTTGTTTATTTATTACTAGGGCATAGCCATGTTTTATTAATACTAGTGTCTTATGAATATTATTTCATATTGTTTTCTTGTGAATATTTTATTACTATGATATTTACAATTAATGATATTAATTGTTCTATTCATTAGATAATTGCATTTTAATTATAATGGTATCATTATTTGTATTATTTTATTTAGTTATTCGTATTTCAACACTAAAATATAATAGTGTTAAATTGCTAATATTTATATTTATATTTGTAATATGTATTTGGTTATTTATTTCATTTATTTATTTGTATTTTGATGCTTTATTTTAGTGATAAAATCTAGGGGACATGACAATCCACCCCACCCAAGATTGCTTGTCCTCAAGCAATCACATCTCAAGACATCTTTTCACATATATTAATACTAATAATAATTCAGTTTTAGATAAGTCAATTTGTTAGTGCCTCCCAACTCCCTAAACATTTTGATAGACAACATTAACATTTTCGTAGTTTTTTTAAGCATAAAATAAACACAATGATGAGCACCACATGAATTCGAAATTAAAGCAAACAACTAGGTAGCTCACCCAAGCAAGCAAGTAGCTCAAGTAGGAAAACAAGTAGCTCAAACAGGCAAGCAACTAGCTCAAGCACGTAGGAAAGTAGCTCAAGCAAGTAGGCAACCAGCTCAAGTGGACAAGTAGGTAGCTCAGGCACGCAAGCAACTAGCTCAAGTAGACAAGCAGGTAGCTTAAGCAATCAAGCAACTAGCTCAATCACGCAAGCAACCAGCTCAAGCAAGTAGGCAACCAACTCAAGCACACAAGCAACTAGCTCAAGCAAGTAGGCAACTAGCTCAAGTAGGCAAGCAAGTGGCAACTAGCATGCAAGAAACTAGCTCAAGCAAGTAGGCAACTAGCTCAAGTAGGCAAGCAGGTAGCTCAAGCATGCAAGCAACCAACTTAATCAAGTAGGCAACTAGCTCAAGTAGGAAAGCAAGTAGCTCAAGCATGCACAGGGTGGCAGGAAAGATGCTTTGATACCACTGTAATGTCCCCTATCCCACTTTGCCTTGGAGTTCGCTTATTGATTAGGGTTACGGTTTTTCACCTTGTCAATTTTCAATGATATATTCCTAGCTGAAACTTGCATTCACCATTTGAACAATATTTCCACATATACACATGTCTGTTAGCATTAATATCTAGATATCCAAATATAAACACAATCACAAGCAGTTATTAAGACATATAAGGAGTGGCATGGATGGATGCGCCCAAAGCCATGATCCCTAGTACAAAGGTGGTAACCTACAACCCTCCCTTCTTAGCGACTTTTAACTGCATTCTCTATCCATGTGGATAGATCCGCCTGAAGTCCTTGGCTAAGCTCAAGGGGTTGTAATCTACAACCTTCCACTCTAAGGGACTTGTAACTGTATTCTCCACCCATGACATCTCCTCGGAAAACACATGACCTACTGGGGGAAGCCAAGGGAGCTTATAAATGGTGTAGACCTACCACCCCTCCATGGCCACAGTGGAATCTTAGGTGGGACCCCCACCCCTCCATGGCCCAACCCTTGCCTTGAGACTAGCGGAACCTTCGGTGGACTTGCCACCCCTCCATGGCACATCCCTGCCTTGGGTCCTAGGGGCAGAACCTTAAGTGGAGTTTTTAGGCACTATTTTTCTCAAGCCCTTCCTCCCTATTAGGTTTACAAGCATGAAGAAGACAATCTTTTAGCAATCAAATACATTTGCATTTATTATTGATTATTTAAGTCAATATCAACATCATTATCATCATGTTAATACTAAAGAAAGCATTACACCAATAATCAGATTAGCAATATTTGTTTCTTATATTCAAAATATGCTAAATATTATTGTTGAGTACATCACCTGAGTTGTATCTCTCCACGCTTTCTGATTCCTTACTCGCCTCCTTCAACCTTATACTGGATTGATCATAGGATGAGGACAATTCATAAATATACCTAGTCTACTTATGTTTATATTAAAGAGTCATCATTACTTATAAGGCTTAATAATTGCTACAAGTATCATTATTATATAATCGTAAATAACACATACATATATACATATATATATCTACATTACTTCTAATTGATTTCATTTTACAATTATTACTCATATATATATATATATATATATATATATCAGTGTACCACAGGGACGCGTTTCCCCCCAAAATATGACCCGTTTCGGAAACGGGGACGTCCCGGGGACGGGGGGACGGGTACTTGGCGTCCCCCACCGTCCCGCCACCGCCACCAAAGCGCCGCCGGAGACGGGAAGACGTCTCCAAGGAAACTTGGAGACGTGAAGACGTCTCCAAGTCTCCTGGGGAGACGTCTAGGAGTTTCTCGGGAGGCTGGGAAACGCCTAGCCGTCTCCCGTCTTGAGACGCGTCAATGGACACATAAATCAAATTTTAACTTAAAATTTTAGTTTATTTTTATTTTCTTGTTGCCCTAAGTTGGCGTGGGCCCCACCCCTTCCTCTAAAACAACACAAAACAATGAAAACATTAAGATTTGATCATTTCAATCACATTCAAAGACTGATTTTTTTTTGCAGCCAGCTGAAGAAGAAGAAAAACAGTGAAGAAGTCTGATTGAAGGGGTGAAAATAAAGATTGCAAGTGTGATAGGAGTGAGAAGGAGCAAGAAGAAGAGGAGGAAGAGGATTCTACTTCATTTTGGAGAGATTTTTCAAGCACAAGGTAGGGTTTTTGAAGTTTTTTTCAAATTTCTTGTTGTTTTTCAAGTTTTTGTTTTAAAATTTATTTTCTTAGTTTAAACTTGTTTTCTTTTTTTCTTATTCATCTCAAAGACTCAAAATCAGATTTGATGTTGAATCTTGAGAGCAAAATGATGAAGATGATTGAATCATTCATCATTTTGCCCTCAAGATTCAACATCAATTTTTTTATTTTAAAATTTTAATATTAAAGTTTAAAGTTAAACTGTTAAAGTGTAAACAGCTTGCTTTTTTAATTTTTTTTCCTCAGATCCTTTCTATTTCTCAAATACTATTACTTATTGGTTATTACTTATTTATATTGCTTATAGAGCTTGCTTTTTTTTCCTCATATCCTTTCTATTTCTCAAATCCTTTTTATTTTCTAATTTCTATTTGCAAACTGCAAAGTAAAATTTCAAATTTGTTAACTTATTTCAATTTTCAATGTTCATTGTTTCAATTTGTTAAAGTAGGCTGATTTTATTTTAATTTTGTGAAATGCAGTGTCACTTTCACGATGAGCACCCAAGACATGAGTGGGGATGACATGGAAATTCACTCTCATAGTGAACATGATTCAGATTTTGAACCTGAGAATGAGGGGGATGACCATGGGGCTGATCCTGCAGCCCAATCTAGTTCCATGGCGAGTGCAGCAGCTAGTACAGGTTGCCCTTCAGAAACTTTGGCAGAGTTTGCTAGGGGTCATTTTGATCCGAAGTCTCCTCTCAAACAGTTTGCTACAAGAATACAAAGCACATCAAGTTCAGGTGGGGGAACAAGGAAGTGGAAGTGCAACATTTGTCATATGGAATGGTTTGGTAGCATCACTCGAGTGAATGCACACTTTCTTTTTTGGACAGGAAAAGGTGTGGAGCCTTGTAAGTTTTTGAAGGAGGCTAAAAATATAAACTATAGAATGGAGTTTAACAAGCTTTGGGGCATTCCAGAGGACACAAATATTTCAGTCCCTACTACTTTGACTGGTAGGGCAGCCCTTCAGCAAATCCAGCATGCATCAGTGCCACATACTTTTCAGACGGGAGGAATGATGTTTGGAACTTCATCCACTTCCACTTCTAGTGTCGCTAGGGGGACAGCCACAGGGAAACGCAAGTTGCAGACATCACAAAGTAACCCCATAGCTAATATGTTTAATGTGCAGTTGAGAGATGAGATAGATGAATCCATTGGCAAGTTCTTTTTTGCCAATGGAATTCCATTTCATGTTACACGGTCTCCTTATTATAGGGAGATGATGGCTATGGTGGCTAAGGGAGGAACATCATATGTGCCACCAGGTGAGACAAAAATGAGGACCTCGATCTTGGATAAGTGCTATTCCAAGATCGATATTTTGATGGAGAAGATGAAGGCATGTTGGGTGGCATCTGGGTGCAGTATAGTTATGGATGGGTGGACGGACATTCGCCATCGTCCACTCATCAACATCATGGTCACATGTGCAGAGGGCCCATACTTCCTTAGAGCAGTTGATTGTACAGGGCATCGCAAAGATGCTGATTTTCAGTTTCATCTCCTCAGGGAGGCTATTGAGGAGGTTGGGCCACAAAATGTGGTCCAAGTAATCACAGATGCAGCCCATGTGTGTAAAGCAGCAGGGAAACTCATTGAGGCAGCCTATAGACATATTTGGTGGACCCCATGTTGTGTGCATGCCATGAACAATGCACTCAAGGACATGGGGAAGATTGATTGGATTAGAGGAGTGGTCACTGATGCGAGAGATGTGCAGATGTTTATCTGCAACCACCACACTTCCCATGCACTCTTCAGGACCTTCGCGAAGAAGGAGTTCTTGAAACCGGTGGAGACCCGATATGCATCATATTTCATTCTCTTGGAGAGAATGATTGAGTTGCAAGAGGCATTGCAAGTCATGGTTATGACTAATGAGTGGAATAGGTGGGCCGAGGCCAAGACAGCACAGGGGAGAAGGGTGAAGGAGATAGTGAAGAGTGATGTGTTTTGGACTGATGCGAAATACATTGTCTCCATCATTTCTCCAGTATTCCAGGTTATCAGATATGGGGATGGGGATGCACCTAACCTTGGAGAGGTGTATGAGTGCATTGACTCTATGCTTGACCAGATGAGGGCTGCTGTGCAAGTGAAGGACCCCTCTCTAGCATTCTACAATGAGCACATCCGGCCAATCATTCAGCGCAGATGGGACAAGTTGAACACTCCTTTGCATATGGCTGCCTTTGCCTTGAATCCTAAGTGGTACATGGCTAGACCAGGTAGAGTGACACCGATTCAGGATGATGAGGTGAAGGCAGGTTTCTTTAGGTGCATAGAGAAGATGTATGATTCTACAGATGCCAGCACAATTCGCACTGAGTGGACCAGATTTGCCACTCTTAGAGGCTATTCAGATGCAGCAAAGGTGGATATAGTTTCTATGGCACAGGAGGACCCACTTTTGTGGTGGAATTGTCATGGTTCGAAATCTTTGACCACCACTCTAGCTATTCGTCTGCTATCCCAGGTTTCCAGTTCTTCAGCTGCTGAGAGGAACTGGTCTACATATAGCTTCATCCACTCTCTTAAGAGGAACAGACTTACCTCTAAGAGAGCAGAGAAGCTTGTGGCTGTACACAGTGCTTTGCGTATCATGGACCGCAAGACAATTGTGTACAAGGAGAGTCCAGCGGCACGATGGGATGTGGAGCCAGAGGAGCCTTCACAGATTGATGAGGATGATCCTACCACTTCAGATGCAGGGCTGGTTGGTGTGAGCTTGAGGGATCTTGACCATGTGGAGTCCAGCAGTTCCAGTGATGGGGAGTTTGGAGATGATTAGAGGCCTCCATTCACTACATTTTGAGTTTCGACATTTTGGCATTTTGTCTTTTCAGTTTTCATTTTGTAATGCTACTTATTGTAATGAACTAATGATGAATCATGTAATCAATTAATCATCTTTATAGACTTTGTCATATCATCAATGTTATTCATATTTGGGCCTTTGGTGATATAATAGAAATCTCCAATTTGACAATTCAAATATCTTCGTATTTAGATTTAGTATTTCAAATTTTGCCATGTTATAAATTTACTAATTTCCTATAGTTTCATTTGAAATGTAATTCTTATACTGCTATACTATTATACATCTTTTCAAAACTAGTTTTTCAAGTACTATAAGTATATGTATAACTATATCAGCGCCACCCCCCCGCCACCCCCCCGCCGCCCCCCGTCGTCTCCCCCCGTCCCCAAACTAAGGCCCTTTGTCCCCCCGTCTCCGAAACGCATTTCCCCGTCCCCCTGTTTCCCCGTCCCCCAGGCCCGTGGAACACTGATATATATATATCATTAATACCTTGGCATGAATATATCTACATATATATTTTAATATTATTATATTTAACTTATAGCCACATACACCTTTATTCTTTGCACTACAGATTGCCTTTCCAATATCTTTGATCTGCAAATATTATTATATTTTCCAGCCACCCATGACATCTACCCCTATCCTTATTCACAATCATTTGATTCCCTTCATCCCCCTTTTCTTCTTTGAAACTATCTACCCTTAGACCTAGCACGATGCACCAAGAGACATGGCCATTCGTTTGTGAAAGGGCATGGCTGCACCTCTTAGTCTATTCACAAATCGCACCCTTTTGTTTTTCACATGCTAATCGTTGTTTTGTCTTTGAATAAGACAAAGTAGCTTTTGTCTTTTATGAGTAATATAAATTGTTGTTTAAAAAGACTTTCTTAGATAAGTGGATTGTTGTTAAGGATAAGAATCAATGGTATTTAGGTTTGTTTATTTATTACTAGGGCATAGTCATGTTTTATTAATACTAGTGTCTTATGAATATTATTTCATATTGTTTTCTTGTGAAAATTTTATTACTATGATATTTACAATTAGTGATATTAATTGTTCTATTTATTAGATAACTGCATTTTAATTATAATGGTATCATTATTTGTATTTTGATATTTATATTATCTTATTTAGTTATTCATATTTCAACACTAAAATATAATAGAGTTAAATTGCTAATATTTATATTTGTAATATGTATTTGGTTATTTATTTCATTTATTTATTTATATTTTGATGCTTTATTTTAGTGCTAAAATCTAGGGAACATGACAATATACCATACTTTGAATTTATGAGACATGTTGACTTGTCAATTTTGATTGTAGAAAATATTTTCAATGAATCACAACCAAGTACACCGATTGAATGGCACAAAGCTGCCAAAGATGGGAAATAGAGATTATAACTAAGGGCAAGGAAATATTCCAAAAGGTGAAAGACTGGAGTGTAGACACCATGATAGATATCCAAGGGTTCGTTGAAGGAATACTCTGTGATTACTATTTTTTATTAGAACACAATCAATTATGTCGATAATTTTCAAGAGCAATCAGCCAAGCTAATGAAGGCAATCTCCAAATTAATGGAAGCTCATCAAAGGGCTAGAGATGAAAAAAAGGAGTTGATTGAAGTTTATGAGAATATTTAAATTATACTTTTTTTTCGAAGGTCAAATGACTTTCGACTTTAACATGAAATATAATATTATGATAATAGTTTTTTTTTTAATATTCATTGTATACAACATATAAGTCCTCTAGATATTTATTACAATATTACTAGATTATATTCCAATCAAGTATGTTACTGCCATTTATTACATTGTTCCTAAATAACATTTAAAGTGTATCTTATTTTCATCCCTAAAAATGGTGGTCTACCTTACTTCAAAGCACCAACCATTTACCTTTCTAAATTCAAAATCAATTGGTTATCCATAAGATAGTTTTTCAAAGTCATGTTGTACAATAGATTATGATGTTACGTCACACAAATTTTATTTTTTGATAAAATGTAACATCGTGCATATAATACTTAACCATATACACATGTTCACTTTATACTAGAATGTTGTGTTGTTATGTTAATTAATTTAGACTATGTATTACATTATCATTTCTTTACATCCAAATCTTATTCCAATGCAGTGTGATGCTGTGAACATCCAATGTTATGTCATGTTATGTTTAAATATGAACTACTAGTCAGACATTTTGTGAACATTCAATATAAAAATAGAGAAACTTGAAATGGAAATGCTTGAAATGATTTTATGCCATTTGATGGTGCATGTTTGAGAGAAGGTTCAAAGGCTAGAGTTTCCTTATTTTTCCTAATGGTGAAACATTTAAATACACTTTCAATTTGGCATTCAAGTGCAAAAATAATATTTGTGGCAAATGTCACAAGGCTTTCCATGACGGGGAAATATTTTCAATGATAGGCATATGATAGAGGAAGCCATCTCCATTTTACTAAATTTGGACAAGGAGATAATTAAATTCACTCTAGTTATGTTAGAAATTCTCTAAAACCTCCATGGGATGATTTTTCCCTCTATATAATGAGGTATATGACTTGGGAAGGATCACTTTGGTTATAGTAGACATTTTGTAAAACCTCCATGGGATGAGTTTTCCCTTTGTAGAATGAGGTACATGACTTTGGAAGGGTGTTTTAAGCCTATTTACCATTATCATTTCCTTTTATTGAATCATTTCAAGTAGAATAAATTTATATTTTTTTCTTTCTTATCTACTTTTGTCATTGGATACATCCATTAAATATTGTAAGAAAGCACCTAGTATGGTGCCTTTATACTAGGGGTTAATCATGTTAATTATCAACCATGTGAAGCAATTGAATTTGAGTGTCTCCAATACTACCAACAAAAAGGATGGCACTAAGGTTAAGAAATGGTGAAATTTTTGAAGTCTAGTTTTGAGGACTTAGAGGATAAGGAGGGAAAAAACTACAAAGGGATTGGTACTAATATTGGATTAGATTATGAGTTACAGCAATCCAAAGAGAGTGACTTTTTGATGAAAACTAGGTCTAGTGGTTTTGGTGGAAGTAGGGAGAAAGAAAGCAAAAGGGTTTAGTCCCCTAGGAAGACTTAGTTGCCTAGGAAGAAGGAGCCTACTGAGAAGAGTATGGGAAGGATCCATGAATTTTAGAAGAATATTGAGACCCCTTGAACCTAAGACAAGGGGAAAGGTATAGCTTTTTCTATCCATTAAGATATCATAGGGGAAACCTTCCTTGGAATCCAAAACCCCTACCCCTGATCCTGAAGGATTTTATACTTCCTTGATCCAACCCCACTTCCCTACAAGATTCATTTGATGACTTGAGTATGGTGGGCCAAAAGTGACCCTCCATTATACCTTTGAGGCACAACACAACCTCATTAATTGGTTTTAAGTGGATATTAATAAGCTAAATATCAAGATTTAGATCATGGCTAACAAGTAAAGGAGGAACACCTAGGTTTTTGTTTTGGAGGACATGAGGATATTCCAAAACTAGGGACTATATACATCGAGTGAATAAGTTGATGGAGGTTATCTCTAATCAAAAGGAAAGTGTTGCTATCTTGGAGGAGGAGGTAATGAAACAATATGAGAACCAAGATGCTCTAGGTTGATGTTTGGAGTAGGATATGGAAAAGATAAAGGAAACATAAATAGGTTTATCAAGAGTATTGATATGGAGATTAATGGTCTCAAGGATAAGGTGAAAAAGATGACTGTGATCTAATCCTGTGATGGATACCAAAGGGGATGTTGGCCCCAAAAACAAAACTAGAAGTACCAAAAAAATATGATTAGGGTGACATGAAATAGTTTCAAGAGCATCAAGAACTTCAAGAAAGCTTCTTCTAGGTTGAACTAGAAGTTGTTGATACCCTCAAGAGAATGTAATTTGTGCTTTGTTGGCTTTTCTTTCTATCTTTTTTATGTTTTGCTAGTTTTGCATTTTTGCTTTGTTGTGGGTCAGCTATGTTTTTATTGATATTTTGATTGCTATAAAGGGTTTTAGGGTCCATTGAAAACATTTTAACTTCCCCTTTAATAAAAATCTTAGAAATTTATAACTACATTTGGCTGGGAAATATCACAATGTCTTAATAATTTCCTTGGTAAACAACAATAAATTATCGTCATTTTTAGTATTATCATATCATTATAGCTCCATTATGTTAACTATATTCTAGTATCCTAAAATAAAGTATGCATTTAAGAAATTTAATATGATCAAACTACTAGTTATACTTATTAACCTACTAGTGTGTAATCAAACCATAAATCTATCATATAAAAATGCTAAACTTAGTTTGTAATAAGTTTGATTTACCTTCCCATAATTAGACTAGATATTACCTACATAATAGGTATTACATCTAGATAACTATGGAATACTATATGTAATATAGTGCAGGTATTATTACATGGATGGATTAGTACTTAAAATAGCAACCTTCTATGACTCTTTAATCTCTAGACTTAGCAGAATTCAAAATAGCTATAAAAGAATCAAAGTGGCTTAAGAGATTATTGGAGGAATTTTATTTGGGTTCTTGTAAAAAGTACCACTTTATTATGTGATAACCAAATCTAATTAATCTCACCAAAGACTCTTATTTCTAGAAATAAAGCACATTGAAGTTCATGGACACTTCAAAAAACATCCCATCATAAAATTACTCTAATTTTGTCAAGACTAATTCTCAGGTGGTAGATATATAATGATCAAGAAGCACTAGACTAGAATCCTAGCAATCACATATCAAACTTCAATGTAGTATCAAACTGGCACTTGCACTAGAAGGGGTGCAAGTGTTACACCGACAGAAAAATATAACACCATGTTTCCCTTTGTGATGAATCTCGATTTGTAGGAGACAAAAACAAGACATTAGAAACAAAATCGACACAAATTATTGTCAATTTGGGGTTAATCATTTTCTGAGTTTGTTGTAGTTTGAAATTTGTGAATTGTGTTGAGTGGAGAGTTTCTTCTTCATCACTGTGGCTCTGCCACAATCCAATCGATCAATAGCTCCCCATCCACGATTACTTCCAGATCGATCAATAGCTCCCCATCCTCAATTACTGCGGCGAAGATATTGTAAATTTATATGCACTTATTGCAAAAAGATATTGTAGATTTCATCATTTATCGCAGCGGAGATATTTATTAACAAACCAGAACAGAAGAATGGCAGAATCCCCCGTTGAAATCAGGGAACCCCTAATTCACGAGGAGAAAGGCGAAGAAAATTCGAAGAAAAGAGACTTGAATGACACAAAGCAGGGAAGCAAAAGCGTAATACAAAGAGCAATGAACCAAACTTTCAAGAGCACCGCCCATGCGGCCAACCTGCTTCCCACAGGGACTGTCCTGACCTTCCAAGTGCTTTGCTCGCTCTTCTCCAACAACGGCCATTGCGACGCCGCCAACCGTCTCTTGACAGAAATTTTTCTTGTTCTATGTGCGATTTCGTGCTTTCTGGTTTCTTTCACCAACAATTTTAAAGGGTCGGATGGAAATATTTACTATGGCGTGGTGACTCTGAGAGGGTTGTGGACATTTGATTATGTGGGCGGCAGTGTTCCAGATGAGAGGAAGTACAGTCCTAGGTTTGTTGATTTTGTGCATGTGTTTATGTCAATCATGGTGTTCGTTGCAGTGGCTCTGCTGGACCAGGATGCCAGAGATATTTATTAGATTATTACTTTTTCTAACAAACAACCCCGTTTCCTGTGAGGTGAAAGAGGTCAAACAACCTGGTTTGGAGCATGAGACAGGTTTAGGCACAAAGCTCATACAATATATAGCCTATCGGCTAATTATTTAAAAAATAAATAAAAGATCAATGCTTGGCCTTAAGAATTTTCAATTGAAGGGGAGTATGCATGATAATGACAACTTCTAGTAGCTAAACTTTGAATGTAATACCTAAAAAGCATAAATAAGACAGCTCTAGGCATTATATGTAAGACCTGCATGCATTTTTATTATATAATTCCTTTAAGCATGTTCTAATTCCTCTCTATAATTTTTCCACTTGTAAAAGCATTGTATTATATAAGACTTATGAGTACTTTGTAATGAACTTGGGGGAGGCTAGTTTGAGAAGTCCTAAGCTCCAATTTTTTTTTATAAGACCTCCTTAAAAACATCATTCTTTAAAATATAGGGATTATAAGTTATGACAAGATGACTATCTTGTAGTCCACAATGCATGATCCTCATTTTAAAATATATTTGTGTTTTTACTTATCTTTGTCAAAGAAGAACTACTTTACTAAGGTATTCAATTTTTCTTATATAGAAACTAATAGTTTATCCTCAGTAAGAATAAGGGGGGTATTACAACCTAACATTATTAGGGTCAATACCTTTATATAATTTATATTTTTTTCTAATATAAGGTCATAAAATATCATGCTAATATATTCTTTATAAATATTATATCATTTAATAATTATTAATCTAATAAAATATTAGATTATTATTTATTTATAAATGATAGTTTTGAATAGGTGCAACTAATACCCCTTTAGGTATTATGTCACCCCCTATCCTATATTTAGGGAGATTCTCTCTCATTGAGAGAAAATTTAATTTGGATAGTGAATTCTATAACTATTCACAAGAGGTATCATTGGCCATGTAGAAATGCAAAGTGGCACCTAATTTTATCTATAATTTTGTAAAAAATTCTATGTATTTTAGAATAGATTATGCTTTATGATATTTTTACCCATAAGGGTTCTCATGATGTATATATTGTGTAATGTGTTGAATCTAAGCATCTTATAATTTTCATTTCATTTATTTTATATTTTATTTATGATATTTAGTAGCCTAATACTGATAATTTCTAACAAACATCCTCTTCTTTTGGTGAAAATTTGATAGCATAGCCATATAGAAAATAATGCATACTGCCTCTATCTCAAGCCCTTAATATAAAGACTAATGGAGGCATAGAAAATCACAAAAAAATAATATAGTATGGGTCCAAAAAAGGTTTCAAAATACCATGGTATGAATTCCCATGGCCCATTGATGCACGAGCATCTGGGCTCACAAGCAATCCTACATCACCAAAATTATATTTTCTTTTCATGTTTAGTATTTTGTATTTTTGGTGTCAATTTGAGCTTCAAGAGCATATTGTGAAGTATCGTAAGGATATGATTATTTATGTGTGACTACTTTATTTCCATTTCTTACATCAAGGTCAAGCAGGGTATTTAATGTGATTTGCAAAATTGCATAATTTCAAGGTTCTAGGGGTTGAAATTGTCTATTTACCATGGTGGAAGGGGATTTTGAAGAAAATTAATTAAAAATAATTAATTTTCTCAATTTTTATTCCTAGGGAAGTTTGCATAAGACATGTGACTCTTCGCATTCCATTTTGGTCGTATTCTTTCAATTTTGGTTCCTAAAATGGAGAAAAAACTAGTAATTTTTGGAAAACAAATTAATGAATCCTCAATTTCCAATTTGGGGTGAATGAGCACAACTTGGTTATTGATTTTATCCATTTTTCAAATGCATATACAACAGCAAGATGTTTGATATGGTACAACTTTGGATGGCTCTTTTGGAAGCAACAAACTATGTTTTATTTCATTTTTTGCAGGAATTTTAAGAGTCAATGAAAGAGAAGATTTGGAAACCATTTTTTGGTATTTCACATAGTTGAAACCATATGTGAATACAAACTTTAATGGTGTGAAGAGGTAGCAATCAGAAGCAGCAAGTTTGAGGAAAGAATTTGTAGGTTTCTCGAGAGGATTGCATGAAGGAAAGTGTAGAAAATTAGCTTTCCAAGAGGAGAGGAATAGAAGAAGAGAAGAAAGTTGCAAGTGTGTTTTATGTGTTCAAGGAAGCCATGAGAGCTGTAGGATGAAATTAAAAAATCAGATTTACAAAGAGGAGTGAAGCCAAGAAAGTTGAAGGAAAGAGACTTTGAAAATTTGAAGACATGAAGTCCCTAGAAACCCTTGTAAAATTTTTGAATTTTGTTTCTTGTTGAAATCCTCACTATATGTAATTGTTCTTTGAGGAATTTTGTTATATGAGTATATTACAAAGAGGAGTGAAGCCAAGAAAGTTGAAGGAAAGAGACTTTGAAAATTTGAAGACATGAAGTCCCTAGAAACCCTTGTAAAATTTTTGAATTTTGTTTCTTGTTGAAATCCTCACTATATGTAATTGTTCTTTGAGGAATTTTGTTATATAAGTATACATATGAAAGTGATAATAAAGATATGTTTCAGATTTTCTTATAGATAATATGTTGTCCCTAATATATGTGCAAGAATGTGGGTTGGATGACATGTCAAGGCTGCAAGATTTAGATAGTTTGATAAGAACCCCTAATCTTGTTTGCATCAAATGGCATCAGAGTAGGTATGATTTTGAAATGTGTGTGAGGATAAGGATTTCAGATTTGAGGTATTTTTTTATGTTGTGTAAAAGTAGAGCTCAAAAATATTTTTGTTGCAAGTTTTAAATGTAGAGAGCTGGGGTTTGATGAGTTATGGGGATTTGTTTTGTGCAATTTTTTGGGCTATCCTCCAATAGAGATAAGGTTGGCTAGAAGGTTTACAAATGTTTTCCACTATGTGAAAATGGGTAGAGGAGGTTTTGAGAGGTACATCTTCCAGAATCTTTGTTGGGTAAAAGATAGTTGGTTTTTGTGTAAATTTTGTTGCAAATTGTGAGTGGGTTGCAAGTGTTTGTAGAAATGTCAAAGAAGAGTAAGAGGTTGGCCTTGGGTAGGGTTGTAAAAAAAAAATTATTGAGAGGAGAGAAATATTTTTAGAGGAAGAGAATTGGGATATTCGAAATAAGTGTGCAAAAATATCTAGGAGGTTAGATGTCTTGGAGGACGTATTATGAAAGGAAAGAGGAAAGAAAAAGAAGAGAAGATGGGAGAATTGGACTCCTATTATTTTTCTAATGTTATTTCATTTGCAAGTAGAAGAGAATATGAAGCAAATATTCCAATAGATAGCAATGAAGAAGAAAACATTGTGAAAGAGGATGAAAAAGAAAAGAATAAGATTGCAGTTGAAGCATGTCTTTTGGAATGCATAGAAGTGGATGATATTGCAACAATAGTATTTCTTAGTGAAGGTATGGAGGTTTTGATGAATGAGGATGTGATTGGAGAAGATGTTGCAGCATTAGAAGAAAACATGAAAATAAAGGTAATGGTTAATATTTTTCATTTTTATGATGATGAAGACAATGTTGAGTTGTGTTCAGATGATATGATGAAAGTGAAAGAAGACAATGATGAAAGGGTGGAAATAAATGTAAAGGAGTGTCAAGAAGAAGTGCAAATGGAAATATTTAATTTCCATGATATTGTTAATTTATATGCAAGTGTTGCAAGGGATAGTGTAGATGAACATTGGTGGAGGAGGACAGATTGTGGTGGGTTGAAGCCCACAAGAGAAGAGAAGATAGAAAAATGTATTTTGTGGAGGAGCTTCATGTATGGTGGACAAAATTCCACAATTGAAAGAGTAATTGGTAAACACATTCTGCAAATGAAGATAAGAAGAGTTCCAAGGATGTGTTCCAAAAAAGTAGAAGAAAGATTTGTATGGTACCTATGAAAGCATTGGAGTATGCTGCAAATAGTTTACTATTTAAAAGTGTGGTTCAACCACTCAAATCCATTTTGTGAGCCATGCTCACAAACTTCTTACCTGGTGTGTTTGATGCAAGAACATCTAGGCTCACAAGCAATCTTGTATCACCAAAAATATATTTTCTTTTCATGTTTAGTATTTTGCATTTTTGGTGTAAGTTTGAGCTTTAAGATCATATTGTGAAGTTTTGTAAGGATATGATTATTTATTTGTGAGGACTTTATTTCCATTTCATACATCAAGGTGAAGCAAGGTGTTTAATGTGATTTTCAAAATTGTATAATTTCAAGGTTCTAGGGGTTGAAATGGTCTATTTACCATGGTGGAAGGGGTTTTTGAAGGAAATTAATTAAAATTAATTAATTTTCTCAATTTTGATGCCTAGGGAAGTTTACATAAGACAAGTGACTCTTCACATTCCATTTTGGTCCTATTCTTTCAATTTTGGTTACTAAAATGGAGAAAAACTAGTAATTTTTCAAAAAACAAGTTAATGACTCTTGAATTTCCAATTAGGGGTGAATAAGCATGACTTCGTTATTTATTTTATCCATTTTTCAAATGCATATACAGCAGCAAGATGTTTGATATGGTACAATAACTTTGGATGGCACTTTTGGAAGCAACAAACTATGTTTTATTTCATTTTTTCCAGGAATTTTAAGGGTCAATGAAAGAGCATAGTTGAAAACCACTTTTTGGTGTTTCACATAGTTGAAACCCTCTATGTATACAACCTTTAATGGTGTCAAGAGGTAGAAATCAGAAGCAGAAAGTTTGAGGAAATAATTTGCAGGTTGATCTAGAGGATTGCATGAAGGAAAGTGTAGAAAATTAGCTTTCCAAAAGGAGAGGAATAGAAGAAGAGAAAGAGAAAGTTGCAGGAGTGTTTTATCTGTTCAAGGCAGCCATGACAGTTGTAGGATGAAAGGAGAAATCAGATTTAAAAAGAGGAGTGAATCCAATAAGGTTGAAGGAAAGAGACTTTGAATATTTGAAAGCATGAAGTGGCTAGAAACCCTTGTAAAATTTCTGAATTTTATTTCTTGTTGAAATCCTCACTATATGTAATTGTTCTTGAGGAATTTTGTTGTATGGATGTACATATGGAAGTGATAATAAAGATATGTTTCAAATATTGTTACAAATAATATGTTGTCCTTGTTATATGTGCAAGAATATGGGTTGGATGAGATGTTAAGGCTACAAGATTGGGTAGTTTGATACGACCCCCTAATCTTGACTAGATTACGGGCTCAAGAGAGCATCCTCCAAAATAGAATTTAACTATCCGCACAAGCATCTTTGACTTCCATTATGCAAGTTGGCATATGTAACTTGCAAGCACTCCCCCATGCAGCGTTAATTACATTCCATGCCCAACTAATAATATAAAATTCTCTTATAAGTCCACTATGTAACCCCTCATCAATGTTAGTACAAGTCATAATATGTTTTACACCACTATCCTTGTCATAGATTCTCTTACAAATCCTTCTTGATAAGATGTTATTTTACACACATATTTACAAACATAATACCAATGATTACAAATGGAATAATGCCTAAGGAATAAAGTTAGATATCCCATTTCATTAAAATACATAAAATAATAATTAATTAAATAACCGGAACATTAAGACTTGGAAAGTGTATGAAAAACCTAATACAACGCTAAAATATGAAATTGGTGTGGTTCACAATTCCTTCAATAGTGAATAAATACTAAGTAATTTAAGTCGCGCTTTTCTTGCTCTCATTCCCAAGATGGAAAATACCAAAGATGGACACTTTCAAACCTATCTATTTATATAAAGCAATTCACAAAATCATCTCCTTTTTTTATTAAATGGTAAAGGTCAATTTTTTAAAGGGCCCAAACACTTATACAAAGAAAAATGTATAGCATTGAAGCCTAACACACAACAATGAATCTATACATGGACCAACAAGAATAGGATTTAAACTAACAACTCCAAAAAATAATAATAAAATTGTCACAAAAATTGAATTGAAGCATAAAGATTAAGACATGTTATCCAAAAAATATAGTAAGATAGCTTAAAGTCATAGGACTCTAGAGAGTCATGAACACTACCCGTTGTCGTGGCCACTAAATTGTTGAAGCAAGGTTCTTTTTTAGTTGCTGCACTTATAATATTTGAAAGGATTTCTTGAAATCCTCTTAATAGATTAACTTCTTGGACTTGAATCCTTATTTTTCTCTTTTCCTTGGATGGAGAGAGAGAAAAAATAAGACTAGATGTACTTGTGAAGGGAATGGATCCTTTGAGCAACAAATATTCCCTCTCCCCACTAACCACCTTCATTCTAAAAATTGAAGCAATACCCTCTATCTCAACCAAGTGGTTTTCCACTTTATCCTTATCTATGGAAACCAACTCTTCATTCACCTAAGGAAGATAAGACGAATATTTGTCCTTTCTCCCTAGATGTTCCTTCCTTATATTGACCTATTAAGCAATTATAGAGTTGCTAGACTTGTAGTACTTTTGAAAATCAGTCAAAGCATCCTCATACTCAATTATTACATCCAAGCACCCTTTTAGAGGATAAAGTGATTAAACTCACAAATTCCTTTTCACATCTACATTCACATATAATCTAGAAAGAAATAATCATTTTCTAGATTTGGTCACTACATGATTTGTTTTTTAAAAAAGAGTTAACATTTACCCATCATGATCTCATCCTCCTAGTATTCCAATTGCAGACTTAGAAACCTAGCCCAAATTGGGATCCTATAGGTGTACTCCATTTTTAGATCAAAATTTATTTTAATTTTTAAGGAAGAGCCCAATTTTACCAATAAACCAAGGATTGTTTAGGAGAGTCCTAATGTAGTCCTTATGATTCACAAAGGAAAAAATACTTACTCATAGTTATGATCACAACATAGCCACATGGTTTACATTTCTTTCATGCCCATCTTCTAATCACATCAATTTTTGGTCTAGCTCCTATAAGCTTCTCGATAAGAACATTAATCAACTTAGGATGATCTTTCAACAATCAAATTAGGAACCTTAAGATGAATTCCCTTGTTATCCATATCCAATTCTAGGGAGCAAGATAAATAAAAATTATGGTTTTCAACTTACCTTTAATCAAATATGCATAGGATCTCTAACAAACCCCATTGCTAGAAGGCTACACCCTCTCTTTAGTAGCATGAATGAGACCCCAAATAATTTCCACTCCTTAAACACTTCTTTCATATGAAGAATAAATATTTGAGACCTTCTAACTCTAATGTTTGGTTATCTCTATGGTAGGAAGGATGAACAACAAGGGTCTCCATGAAACAAACCTTGAGTAGGAGGCATCCTAGAAACCCCAAAATCAACTACCTTCTTAACCATCAAACCCTAAATACTAGTGATGCATCCACTAGTCTAAATAGAGGGTCTAGGAGATTCACACATTTATTTGAATGCAATGTTTTGGGAAAAAACGTTGGAAGGGTCTTTACAAAGACCCACAAAGTCAACAAGTGTAAGGCTAGTCTTTCAGGTAGATTGCTTGAGGCGAGGAGAGCACCTAACTATAAAACCCTTTCCCATACCAACCCCCAAAGAGGCCCTATGTCATTCTCAATTGTAAAAGGTGACTTAATAGGATGAGCATCAATTGAGAGAATCCCCATAAATTTATTTTCACTCAAATAATCAAGGTGAGCCTTAACATTCCAAAGATATTTCATTGGAAGAACTACCTAAATAATAACAATGAGTCTTTCTTCATCCTCCTCATCTACAGATTCCCACAATCATCTTCTTCCTCCTCATTTTCACCCTCTAGGTTAGATGTCATGTCCCCTTTTTCTAAAAATAACACTTACTACTTTTAGCAAGACTAGTTTCACAAAATAGTAAGTCAAGACCTACAGATAAATTAGAAAAGTTGGCTTTTCAAATTATATGAATTAAATCAATCATGTTGACAAATGAATTAATATTTTTGAAATATTAAAGGGGGTCCAAGGTAGGTGTGGGTTTCTTGGAAAAAAGCAAGTGACATGTAATTTGGCAATTTGGGATTAGAATGTTTCTTAGTGTCTTCACTTTTGGGAAAGTGGGAGCTATAATCTCAGCATGTAAGCATTGCTTTCCTTGGGCATTTGAATTTGGGTGCCAAAGTTGGTTTTGGAAAGTATTTTGATATATAATTGTTTGGTCTTCCAAATGCATTCATTCTATGTATGTTATTTCACATTTTGTGATATTTTCTTCTGAGGTTGGGAAACCGAAGAAGGAAGAACTCCAAGGATGGTAAACCAAGAAGTTTGAGACTTGAAGGCAATTTTTATAATGGTATCCAAGGGAAGATTCACTTAGGGTTTGATAGAGTGCTTCAACGAATTCAATTTATTGTATTTTTCTTAATAGTTGCAGGTGATATTTGGAGATTTAGTGAGTTGTGTGTTTCCAGTTTGGTTGTGGTTTATTTTAGAAAAAAATACCTTTTTTCTAGGGTCTTATTTGAATGTATTATTGCTTCTATTAGTTTCAAAGTTTGGATTAGTTGGATGAGTTGTTTTCGGCATCAGTTTGGGTGTTATTTTGGTTTGCAACTTGAGGGTATTTCTTGTATTTTTCTGTTGATGTTGCTTGTTGTTAACAACAGATTATAACAGAAATTATGATGTAGTTTTCATGTTAAAATCAGTAAAATATCATCATATGATAGTTGCTCACATTCTTGAGTTATATTTGCACATATTGGTGAAGATAGATTCATACTCGATTTCATTGTTTGCTAAGGGTTTGCAATATTTAAATGTGATATTATTTATTACATAAAAAATCTGTAATATTTTCTAGTGAGAGGAATTACTCTAGTATTAGAGCATCATATGATGGTTGGAAACCATCTTATGTTGATTTGGCACAATTTGTAATAAATTCAATACCCAATTTTCTCAAATTGAAGAATATCTGTCTTGTTTAAAATATTTTAATTTGGGACATTACAATGGTATCAGAACCATGATCTTTCCAACCTAAGGGTTTGATCATATTTTGTAAAAGGAAAGAGGAGTTAAAAGATGGTTGATCACATGGAAGATTTGGTTAGAGATCTAGCAGCCATCAAAGAAACATCTATTAAACAAGATGAAGGATTTTTAAAAAAAACCCCATACAGTGACTATATCATTCAAATGCAAAACATGATGGCTATCAAGGGTTATAGGAAACATTCAAATTCAAGTGGAAAAAATCTTAGGAGCAAAGTCATAAGATTTTCAACTCCCACTTTTGATGGATCAAACCAAATCTCAGTTAGAGCTTGGTTATTTGAGATGCGGGCTATTACTATTCTAGTTCCACAAAGGAGCAAGTTGCTGTTCAATATGTGATCTTGCACCTTGAAGGGGTTGCTCATGATTGGTGGTACCAAGGTATGAACACCTAAGACCACATTCAACTAATTTTTTTGATGAATTTTGTCAAAGGCTGATTGATAGATTTGAACAAAAAATTGAGTAGGAATAGTTGGTTGTAGAAGATTGCATAGTAGGAAAGTCTAATGTAGTAAGTGCTTTGAAGCATGATGATTATGTGGAAAAATTTCAAGATGACTCTTTGGACATGCATGCAATGATGGAAGATAAGGATGTGCATGAAGGACAGGACATAATGATAGCCTAAGATCCTAGTTTGGATTCATCTAGTGAAGATTCTAAGACTAATGTCTACCTTGATGTCTCCAGTAGAGAAAATATTGATGATGGGTTCTCTAAACTACCTTCAAAAGATGGACATGGAGGAGGCAAAGGTGATGATATCTACAAATTAGCTCTTGATGATCACTCAAATTATTTCATTGAGGATTTTTTTGGTGGCTTTGAGTTTGGCCTCCAAACCAATCCTATAGAGAAGGATGTTGATGAAGATTTCAATCCTAGGAAGATGGAGAGTGACTCGTTCAAAGAGGCAACCACTCATGAGGGGAACGATGAATACTTATAACTTGATCAAAACAATCAACCCTCTTTCACTTGGGATCCTAGTGTGTTAGCATCTAAGTATGATGTGGTACTTGTAGTGTAGAAAATGTACACCTTTACATTTTCACGCTATGTTTACATCCCCTTAATTAATTGGACTTAATTAAGCCTCTAATTAACCCAATTATGCATTTAAAATCCTAATTAGTTTTGTTTTCCAAAAGGAGAACATACATTAAACAATTTCAAACATCAAATTAAACACCTTGGAAATTGAGTATCCTAGATTTAGGGCCTAGGACCCATTCACCCAAGGGTGAATGAGTCCTCCTTAAGTCTCAGGTCCCAATTTTTAATATATTTTTGTTGATATTTTTATGATTCAAATTCAAGTTGCAATTGTCGGCTTTTGAATTTTTATTGTCGGGAAACTAGAAAAATACCTATAAATACCTAGTATTTTATCAATTCAAAACATCTAGCATTGATGCAACTTTCACAAGAGAAAATATTATTGTCAAGAGCATTGAAGAGTGGATTTATGAGTCATCTACAACAACATTCAAGATCCTATCATGATATCAAGATTTATGTGTGTTCATGCATGTTTTTGGAGCTAACATTGTGATGTAGGTTTCAAGCATTCAAGCATCAAATCAAGTGTCAAATCAAGCATCCAATCAAGCCATCTCATGCAAGATCTAAACCTTAGAGAGATGTGTTAGACTTCAGTCCTCTAAGGGAAGCCATTGAGGGTTTGATGAGTTGTGACATAGATTTGTTCATTCATCATTCCTTGTCATTTGTCATTATCTTTCATTATCAAGGATTAATTACCAAAATGGGGTTTGAACAAGGCAAACCCCTATTCACCAAAAACAAAAAAATCCCCTCTCTTTGTGTTTGCAGATTTGCAGGTGAAGAAGGATTGAAGATTGATCAAAAGTGCAATTTTATAAAGTTGTCAAAGTTGTCAACATTGTCATCAAGCCACAAAGCCTCATATCTTGAATTTATTTCTGGCTTTCCAACAGTCAAACTTATAGGAATCAAAAGTAGATCCAACATCAAAGCACTGTAAAAAGAATTTCTAGAAAAGATTTCAAGGATATATTTTCCTAGGTGAATGAGTCCTACCAGGACGCTTCACAACATTTTTTAAGCCGAGTACAAACAGTCTTAACCTTCTTAAATCTTCCAGTTGACTATTGTTTATGATATTCTTATCATATCACTTTACATTCCAAGTGGTAGATCCCAGATATTAGATTATTAATGCATTTTTATTCATCCCTCGAAAGTGCATTTCAGTCATATTTTGGTGTCCAATTTTGGCAAAAGTGTCCTACAGTTTTTGGGATAATTTTTTTGGGTTAGTAAATATCACCCCGCAACCCCTAAATCTTCCTGCAAATTGTATTTTTTGTAACTATTATGCTTTAAATCTACATCTTAAGTTTTACATTGCACAATTGAGCTCTTTAAGTATTTTTAGTTTATCTCCCCAAAGTGCATTTTAGTCACATTTTACAGTTTTTTGTCATAAGAAGAGACCACATAGTGTCCCAAAACTTGGAATTGACTCACCTTGAGGGTTGTAGGTCAATTCTAATCTCTTTTGGTACTATCCTTCTTCCTAATGAAATAGGAAAAGGTAAACTTTCCTCCACCTTTCAAAATTTGGACATTTTTATCCCATGCTTCCTATTATATTTAGTACCCCAAATCCTTGAACCCTAATGGGCATTCAAGTTTTTCTTTCCATAAAATTTGCAACATCAAGTATCCCACATTATGGATCCACACTTCCTATGGGTTCAAGTATTTCACAATCTTGATCCTCTCCACAATAGTAAGCTTATCAATTCTACTTGCTCCCAAGATAGGTTGGTATCAATTTTTCTAAAACTCTAGCATCCTTTAGTGTAGACTCCCAAGTAGACCTCTAACCTTTCATCTACCTTCATCCCTCTTATAGAATTGTTGGAAAGGTATCTCAAACCCCAATTCCCCACAAACCTTTTCCCTTTTATTAAATTTATGTCCATGGATGCTAATCCTTGAAACCCCATGTCCTTCTCGCATTAAAACTATTGAAAAAAGAGGTGTTTTCTTAGCTTAATACTCTGTAAAACTTTAATATTGCTGATCTAAGTAAGATTTTTCTTTTTTACATATATTATTTGTGGGTGATTATCTTGATTAATCCATTTTATTGTTGTAGAATGTAGACAAAAGTTGATATAAGAACTAGACAGGATATTAGAAAGATTACACAAGATATAATGTGGACAAACCCTTTTGGGAAAAAACTCCACCAAGAATTATTCTATTATTCAATCTCTGAATTAAAATAGCTTCAATTCTTGCTTGAGAATGCTTCTTCTGTCTTCACCAATATTTTTCATAACTTGCAATAAAAACTCTCACAACTCTATTCAACTTGGTTGAGATATATAGGCTTTAATCAACTTTGTAAACTCAACATGAGTTACAATTACAATGCTCTTCCTCAAAGATGGCGCCCAAAAGTAATCCTACTTAACTGAGCCTTCAGAAATATCTTATCATGCAAAAGAGGTAAATCCAAGAAAGCATCTTGGGCTCCCAAGTTAGCTCCAAGTGATTTCTTGTTAACTAAAACATTTACTCAACACCATTCATGCAAGAATGGTCATCCCCTGTTAACTTGAGGTAGTCCCTGTTATTTGTCATACAATTCAAGTTATTAGCCATGCATTCCAAGTTAACTAAAGCTAACTACATGCAACTCAAAATAACCAGCATGCATGCAACATGCACTTGCATGCAACTGAAGATAACTGAACCATAATTGAACCGAACTGAAATGAACTGAACTAAACTAAACTAAATTGATTCTGAACTGAAATTCATGCATGCAAACATCAAATCCTAACTCCTAGGATATTTACATGCATTCAGAAGTGTTATCTCTTACTTTGAATAGTTAACTGAACTTAAGGTGAGTGTCACCTTACCGTGTGTGCACCCACATGCTCCTATTATTTAGGAATAACTATAAATGTCAATCTCATGATTTATTTTATCCAAATAATTAATCTCATCCTAATCTTAGTGTTGTTGAACACATTCCAAGAACTTAGGAGATACATGAAATAATTAATGTTTAGGATTTGCAATTAAATGGCATCCTATTTCCAACAAAAACCCTCATAGTTCCACCATTTCAACAAGGCTTTGCAACTAATTTCAAGCACATACAAGATCACCATTAATGCACTCCTTATGATCTATATCAAAGTTTTTTGCATGATATATCAAAGGATTGATCCTTCCCATAGTGTAATGTGTAATAGAATATTAAAAGAACACTACTTATGGGTAAGTGCACAAAGTTGAGTCCACGAAACGTGGAAGTTTTTGCCTTAGGCAAAAAAATGAATTCGGCTTGCAAAAAATAGGATCCCGTTTAGCTTCAGGATCCCGAGCCTAAGTTTAAAAAATAGGATCCCGTTTTTGGAAATTTCTATTTTTGGAAAATTTTCAAAACGGGATCTCGTTTTACAAAACGGTATCCCGTTTCATAGAACCATAAAAATGGTTTTTTTATGAAATAGGATCCCGTTTTGAAATGGGATCCCGTTTTGAAAAGAAACAGGATCCTGTTTTAAAATGGGATCCTATTTTTTAAATTATGAATTTTTTAGCAGGTTTTTTGGCTTGTTTTTTGGTTTGGGAAATGGCTTGGGGACCCGAACCTAAGCTTTGGACCTAGTTTGACCTGCAACTTGAAGGTCTTGTTAATGTCACAGGAAAATAATGAATTTGGACATATGTTTGAAGACCTATTTTGCAGAATTTTTTTACTAAAATTAAAACCCATTATATATGAGATAGTGCAGATTCCAAATATGTAATTTTTTTAATAATTTGATTATTTTTTCTATTTTTCAATTAATTTCTAATGAAACTAGTCCATAAACTTGAATTATCGGGTTTTTAGTATTTTAATAACTTTTGATCAACATAACATTTTGACGAACGGATTGCACGAGAGCAAACTTCAGACAATTCTTTTAGTTAAAAAAAAATTCAAAAAATGATAAGTTTAGGTCATCTTATGCGTGTCGTACATGACGATTTTTCAAAATGACGAATATGCCTAATAAATATTTAATAAAAAAATATAAAAAAAATTAAAAAATAAAGTTTTAGTGAGTCACAAATCTTTTCCCAAAAGGATTTAGAAAAATATGATAATTTAGGTCAAAATATGGATGTCGTACGTGCATGGTATGGTATAAAAAGTGACTTTTAAATAGTGGTTTTTAGAAACACCTATTGAAACTCAATTTTTACAATCTGGGTATTGAAATAAATTACATATTTGGAAACTAGACTCCGAGTACTACATTTTATGATCAGTGACTTTTTTAAAGATTCCATCTCTAAGTGCTTCAAACTTTAAGGTCAAATGTGTCAAATTCTGAAAATCAGGGAAAACACTTCCACTTTTTGGCCAAAAAGTGGACTCAACTTCTTGCACACACCCTTATGGGGGCTTGATCCTTGGTTGGCATCTTATATTAGAGGAACAATTAAAGAATTAGTATTCACCTTGGATGATCCATTTAGTAAAGCTCTTATGTTCTAATAGATAGGCTATGATTCAATGAACATTTAAAATAAGGCACAATAATGTCATAACATGCAACTACTTGCAAGTTATCAACAAACACTGTCATGCACCAACAACCATCAATTGTCCATGTCTAAATTAGTCATTATTCTAATCAATATCCACTAAACTATCGTTAACCAAGTCATAACATGCAACTACTTGCAAGTTATCAAAAAACACTATAATGTGCCAACAAACATCGACTACCCATTCCTAACTCAATTTATTATCATGACCAGTATTCATTAAAGTTCCAATTGACACCTACAATAAATTAGATCAATACATTACTAGCTTGATTTTTTTTGTTAAAAGTTTCAAATTTTAGTTTTTATGCCAATGGATTGCCTCCTAATGGTTCCTATATAATTGTATAATTGAGTTTAAGTCAAAATGAAACAACATATTCATTTGATGGTGATGATTCCCTAGATGGAGATTTTACAAATCAATCACTATAGGTCAAAAATGATCTTGAGAATGAAAGGGAACAACATGATATTTGAGGAATGACCCAAAACATGAGCATTCCTACTTGGTTAGGCACAAGATTTAATGAACAAAGGATTTCACATCATGGAAGCTATAACAAATTTAAAAAATGTGCAAGCATTTGCAATGTTGTCTAAAGACTATAATCTTGAAAGGGAAAAAGGTTAGAAGCTTTTATGCCTCCACAAGATACAAATGATAAGATAAGACTAGACATGATGAAATTGATTGTCTTATCTTCATCTCTAGGATGGAATTGTTTATTTTGGAGCTTGTTACTTTGATATGGTGTATTTTTTTCTCATTAATACAATTTTTTGTTTAATAAAAAATAAAAATATATATTTGGTCGAAAAATTATGTTGATACTATGGTCAATGAAAGGATGAGGACATATTGGTGCAAGATCACCTAAGCCCTTATTGTCAAATTTGATCATTTGAAGGTTTGATAGGTTGGTTAGTAGGTGAGTCTAGGGTAGTATGGGGTGTTTTGAGTCTATTTACTCTAAATAAGGTCTAATGAGACCATCTATGATGTAATTGGTGGGTTTTAGAATCATTTTTGTTAAAAGAGCAAAAGTTGCAAAAAGTGTAAATGTTGTCAAGCAAAAATTGTCAAAATGCAACTTATTAGGAATGTGAAAGGTCATAGAATTTGAAAGGTAGTTATAGGTGTTTGGTGGTTGGTTTTTGAATGAAACATGTATTTAAAGCATCATCAAGGCTCAAGCAATTGTTGTTGAGGATTGTATTGAAGTTCCATTATCAAATACAACGCTTATTTATGAAAATTTACTGTATTTTTGAACTTCCATGAAGTTGTACGGACCCGTACACATAGTAAATGTTCTGAATCTTTTGGTGTACTATCGAGGCATGAAATAGATTTCAAATGCTTCAAGTTTGAGGGTCTAATACTAAGATTTGAGTGAGATTTCATCAATTTTCTGTAACTACCTGTTAAAGGCCAGAGTAGGGTTTAATAGAAGTTTAAAGGATGTTTTAGTCATTCCACCTACTATCCAAACCTATGCCTCAGTGGAATGACTCATATAATGGTAGGTTAGGTGTTTCTATACTTTTGAAGGCAGAGGAGTTGAGTTGTTCAAATTGGGATGATCCCCTAGGATTGGTAAAGATGTTTTCCTCTGTGAAAATGAGGTGTTGTGATAGGGTTTTAGTGTAATGTTGATAGAATTGATCTTGTGAAGGGTTTGCGAGTTTGTACAGACCTATTTGAATTTGTTGGATGGATTGGTTGTGTTTGGTAAGTCTGGGAAATGGGAGATTGAATAAACCCTAGCCTTTTTGCATGTAAAGTGAGGATTTGTTGGATCAGCATTTTAGAAATTATACAGACCTATTTGAATCTGTTGGATGCATTGGTTGTGTTTGGTAAGTATGGGAAATAGGAGATTGAATAAACCCTAGCCTTTTTGCATGTAAAGTGAGGGTTTGTTGGATCAACGTTTTAGAAATCTTGTATCTGTGAAATGATGATGGATTATGTTGTTTTGGAACATAATTTGTGACTGTCAATTGAGTTTGGATGGTTATTTGGTGTTTAGGAGGGACCTCCTTTGGAAAAGAGGGCTAATTAAGTAGCCTAAAACAAGGGCAATCTAAAGGTTTTCAAATTTGTTTCAAAGAAACCTTATTGGATCTTTTGATATGTTGTTTGGGGTTATGTGGTAAGTCTGTGTTGATGTTTTGTAGGCCATTGTATAGCCTTCTCCAAAAGATATCTCCAAATGTTGGTTTTTGAGGGCTACAAGCCTCTAGTTGTGTGTTCAGGGAAAGTTGAGTGTTTTGTGTTCAAGGGCAGGTTTCCTAGTTTGAGTCTAATCAATTTGAGTTGGATTGGGGTATCCACCACCTAGGTTGCTATCACATATACCCAATATTTGGAGTAAACATAAACAACTCTAATTTCTAGAGAAATTTAATTAATACTTCTTATCTCACAAATTCAGAATACACATAGAAATCAATAATACTACTTTTTATTTAAAAATATATAAATAACATGATGAAAATCATCAAATTTATTGAAAGAAATTAATTATTTAATAAAATCACATAAAAATTTAAAAATATATTTATGCAAATATGTAATCACTTTGTCTTAGACCTAAAAAAAATAAAAAAAAAATTGATGAGCCACAAAACTCTCTATTCATAAAAAAATTGCCACTTTAGATGGCTTGGCAAATGGTGTAGATAAGCCACAATCAAATTTCTCTAATAAAATACTCCTCACAAGAATGCATAGTAAAATTATACATCTTATATAACAAATAATACATTTGGTTATTCAATTGGTATGAGATAAATGGTAGGGGCTTGAAGTATTTATATTTGCTTTGATAATTAAGAGGATATCATTTACAAATTGAGAGTGAGTAATTTGATAATATTCACTATTTATTTGGAGATCCAAGATCATTTTGTTGATTGAAGATGCTTGAAGCCTCTACCCATGACATTAGTCACAATGATGTATAAGAAAAGGGAGATGGGGTTTTCATACCCAAGACAAATACTTTTTTAAAATAAACCTCTTGAGCTCTTATTGATTAAAATTGAGGAGGGACATTTATATAAGAAAGCTAGCCATTATGTCTAGTCTTCAACAAAACCAAACATTTCCATCACTCTACCTAAAAAATCCTAACAAACTCAATTAAAAGAATTTTTCATATCCTACTTTTAAAGCAATCCTTGCATTTTATTATTCTTAAGAGTGTGAACTAGCTTATGGATGATAGAAACTCCATGATAGATGTTTCTTCTTATAACAAAATATTTTTGCACATCATAAATTATTTTCAACATAATCAATTTTAGTCTATTTGCAACAACTTTAGAAATGAATTTTTAGTATTTCTCCCAAAATATGTTAGCAAGTGAAGTTTTTTGAATTGGTTTGATCTAGAGGAGACAATAAGGAGGAAGAAGATGAATGTGGGGGAATCTCTAGATGAGGAAGACAAAGAAAGGCTTGTTGATATTGGTTAGTGTTAACACTTGGATTTTGCACCCTGTTGAATGTAAAATTCAACAATCTAGTGTAACATGGGAATGATCTTAAAAGTATAAAAACTTATATAAGATCAAACCTCCAGAAAAGGCTGACTTCCTATTCTGGCAGTATCACCTAAACTACTATCTTTGAAGGAAAAGAGAGAGACTAACAAAAATGATAAAGCTAAAACTAGTAAATGATATTCCCTATGGTGATACACCTAACTGACAGGAATGATGAAATAAAATAGATGAACATACACTGGAAAACTGATGATAGTTATTTCATCTACTCAACATAAATTTTGTGAACTTATGCATAATTTATGAAAAGGCTTAATCTGCATATATATTTTAAGAAGGAAAGATGAATTTCACAACTTTTAAAGTTCAAATGCAAACTTAATAAGCACAGTTCATAACCTACATAATCTGAAAGAAGAATGAAATTAGTATGAAAACTAACACTCGTTTCCAAGGTAATCTTTGTATTTCATATTCCAAATGAGTTACAAAGCATACATCAGCTGAGAAAGGATTGTTAAAAAAAATCAATAACTCTCCAAAATGCATAGTCATAACTGAGTCTATAATGAGTAACAAATGACACTAAGTAGCCAATCCTGAAGTTGTTCCACCAAACAGGGTTCTAGAAACCTCATTTTCGTAAGCACTCACAAAGCCTAAAATCTAGCACTCAAATCCACTCAAAAAGAGCTCATGTTAGTTGAAAAAGTCATGTAAGACCATAACCAAGATAAAAACTCAATAAATTATCTCCTAGATGCCCTCCTTGAGTTCCCAAACTGAAAATAGCTTTCCTTTATGCTCTCCAAGTGTTCTCAAACTGAAAACAACTTTCCCTCATTTATGGCATACCATTAATGCAAATATATCCTCATTTCTCCTATTTTCCTTTAAGTTAAAATGTATTTCCCTACTTTTCAACATCAAACATTGAAAAGTTTCCATAATCCATCAATATTTTCACATGTTTCTATTTTTTAGAAATATAATGCTTGAATCTAAATGATTTATAGATTATCATTTAAATTCACACATTTTACAATATAGAATAATAGAAACAACAATGTGTAAATATGAGATTAAATATCTAAACTATGGAATTTACTAAGTCAAAAAGCAACCTAGAAACACCTAAAGTTACATTCATGCTTTGAAAAGCCTAATATAAGGGGAAATATGAGGAAGTCATAAGACAAAGTTCAACCACACACTAATAATATTGGTCTTCAAACAAAAGAAAAAGAAAAAGAAAGGTAAAACTCCATCGTGCAATTTCAAGATAGGGTGTCAACCCTAAAATGAATAAAAAATATTCATTCTTTCATTTTGCTTACTTCTATTTTGGAAACTTCATGCTGGAGCGCCACCATAAGATGAGGGTTTCAAGAGGAACCTTGTTTTTTCACCATTTACTACGAATTATGGGAGATTTCCTTGAAGTTTTCATAGGAAAATGAATGGTAAATTTTTTGAAAACAAAAAAAATACTTTACTAAGGATTTTGAGCCTTATAGATCGCAGTATTTAGTAATTCCTTCTCTTTTTTTTGGTGTCCCATTTCTGCAAACTCCACTTCGTTTGCTCGATTTGCGCAACCATACCTTAGCTTTCATGGAGTTTAGAGTTTTAGAGCTTTCATGAAGGATTTTATGGAATATTTCTGCAAATCTTACACGGTAAGCTCTCTTAATCTCAGGAGATTTTATCTTCTTCCTTCAACTTCTTGGGAAAAAAGCAGTTTTTGTGTTCTTTATTGCATTTCTTCTGCCGTGGTTGTATATGTGCAAGAAAAATTTGTGGGTTTACTCCTATGTTGCAGTCGTGATTTCAATATTTTGTACTTTTTGTATATGATTGTGCTTACTATAGGAAAAAGGGCTTAGCAAACAAAATAAGCTCCCTGTGTGATCCTACAGCCACTTCTAGGTTGCCCTTTTGAAATATTGGTGAAGCTTGTGAGATTTTGTGCTCTACCTATGCATTCATAAACTCTCAGCTTATTTGAATGCCATTTTGCGGAAAACAATGAAAATATTCTATTTTCCTGTGTGTCTCTCCATACACACCTCTGTTCTCTGATATTTTTAGCCATTTATGGTATTTTGCGCTTTTTCTTGATACGACTGCCATGGCTCTTCTTAATTTAGATATGGTATTCTTTATAAGACCTTTCCATGATTTTTTTTGAAAACACCTATTCTTCTTCTAGGTTTGACACATAGATGAGACCATTATAAATAAAAAAAATATTTTCATCTTTTGCTGTAAATAACAGAGAATTTTCTGTATAAGCTTGATGACTTTCATGAATATTCTTTTGTTCCTGTAAATAAAACTCAAAAACAAGCTTCTGAGAACAACAAATTTCTATCTGTTTCCATATGTGGCTTTCACATTGATAATATGATCATGCCTTATTATGTCTTTATGATCTCTGACCATTTCATGTTTACATTCACCTCCTATTGCAAATTTGCAATAAAGCTTTTGTAAAGTCAATGCCTCCTCGTTGATGAAGGTTTTTGGAAAAAATTGATTGGCAGACAATGATTAGTGTCATCATATGTATATATGTTGTGCCCTGCACTTTGATTGCACAAGCATTGTATCTCACACACTTAGACTGTTTTTGACAAAAATGACTGTCCCATTTTATAATCATTATCATGTGTAAATAGCTGTCTCAAAATCATAATATTCATAATCATGAGGCATCTGCAGTAGCTCCATTTTAAGTCCTCTTTACATTCAATAAAATAGTGTATCTTTTATGCCACTTGTGATGAAATTCATTCTACTGATGTTGACATACATTTACCATCTCAAGTTCAGTTACTATTGTAGCTGCAAGGCAATTGAAATGTTGGAACTACAGCTGATTTTTTAACTCCTTAAAAGTAAACCATGTAACTATAGCTGTATTTTGTATATGAATGCATTCTTTAATAGAGCAAAGTGAACAATTACATATGTTGTCTTCTTTGAGCAACACTAAGCAACACTTATGCATAATCATTGATGGTTGCTTTTCATTACCAAATGCTTGCAGACACTACTAAAATATGATGTGATTACAACATTGAATAATAATGAGTAGACTCTTGATGTTTATGAATACCATAATCTCTACTAATATGAGTTGGGCTCAACCCTTGTGGGAGCCACATTTATCTCCACTCATATTTAATCAGATAAATAATTGCACTTGTTGTTGCACATGAAACAAACAAGTTAGAAAAAATGCATATCTTATGTTCAATGTATGCATGAATAGGGTGAATATGCATGTAATGTCCGTTATCAGTCATTGCTTAGAGTATACTCTAACACCATCGCTAATGTCATGTGCAGGATTAGGAGTGGAAAGAGCTAGAAGAGATGGATGAAGCTCGGGACAACATCAAGACAAAAGATGCACGAAAACTAGTCATTCCAGGCAATGGTTGGTTACCCTCCTTACATACATATTCATTTCTCCTCTTTACTTATTCTTGCATATATTATTCATATTTTGTTCTGAATAAGTAAGTTAATCTCATGGCTTGTATGAGATAATGAACATCTATTCATTCAATAAAGATTACTTTTCTAAAAAGTTTCAAATCTTTCTCTATTACATGCATGTGCATGAATGTAAAGATCTGTAATCATAATCTTTTTCTAGATTTTTTCATTTATATATTTGAATGTAATGAAGAAGGTTAATAAAACTACACCCTATTCTCTTCAGTTTAAAATAAACTCCACCCCTTTGAACCTAAGAGTGAAAAATGGGTAACGGTTAGATAGTGCTACCCATAAAAATGTTGAGAGATATTTGAAGAATATTAAGGCTTGCCTTGAGTATTTAGGTGAAGGGAAATCTTTTGGGATTATCTCAACTAATCCTCACACTATTAGGTCACTTTTTATAGTTGAGAAAGATGGAAATCCCTTTTTGGAGGATGGTGTGGGTAAGGGTTTGCAATGGGGTTTTCTCCTCCCCTTAGGGAAAGCTTGTTTCCAAGGTTAGCTTTACATTTCTTGACTTTGTGTGTCTTCTTTGTTCTCTAAACATGGCATTTGAAGAAATATGTGTCTCCTAAGACCTTTATGAGGAAACAACTACCATTAGAATTTTAAACTTACAACCAACATTTGAATCTTTCAAGAAACCTTTTTTTAGCTATAATATTATTTAAAACAAAATTACCATAAAATAAAATATATTATTATTTCAAAATTAATTTTCATATTATTTTATATTTTTTAATAATTTTAAAATTCACTATTTCAATTATTTTATACTTCATTCCTCTTTACATACATCTCAATTTAATTTTCTATTCTATCTAATATACATGTAAAAACTCTTAATAATGCATTTTTTTTAATTGAACAAAAGTGAATAAAGATTATAAATAATGATAAATAAGCATTGCTATTGACATATATGTAGGAAGGATGTTATATACTTTCCATGTTGTATAGTTGATAAGGCGTTTTTTTTAATTTTTTGCGATTACAGGTATGATCTATTTTGCTAGGTTTTAACAGATTTATGCAATTTTTAAAACTATTTTTGACATGTTTATTAATATCTATCTCTTATATAAAGATTAAAAAATAATTTTATTATTGTATTGTGAATGGTTGAGTTATTATACAACTAGCATACATATATTAAATATTAATATATATAAAATACATGGAGAGTTATCATTCTCTAATTTTCTTTTTTGATTGATTTATTTTGTGATCAAATCTTTGATTTCTCTTTGGATCAAAAATATTATTTATTTATTCTTTTAGTTTATGCAAATATTTGAATTATTTTTATTATTTATTTATTTGTTTTTTTTGTTTCATCAAATCTCTTTGATTTGATTTTTTTGTTTCATCAAATCTTCTTTGATTTGATTTTTTTTTTCATCAAATTTCTTTTATTTGATTTTTTTGTTTCATCAAATCTCTTTTATTTTATTTTTTTTGTTTCATCAAATCTACTATAGTTGCACATGACTTCCACGACCTGTCTATCATTTTAGATGCAACTTCAAAAACTTTACACAAATTGTTGGATGCCACTATAGACGCCTCTCGACGTAATAATAAAGAAAGTTACAATGTAATTTTTTGACTTGAAAGAGTGTTCTCAAATTTAATATTAAATACTATATGTTATTTTTTATTTACTTCAAATTTTGTATCTATTATTTTTATTGTATAAATTTATTAAACTTATTTTATCATCAAAGGGTCATTGGTATACTAGTGAATTTCAATGGTTTTGATTTTAAATGAATCCACCAAGAATGAAGTCTTGTTCAGTGCAAGGCTCTCAATTGTTAAGATTGCACCATTTGCAATTTTGATAGAATCAATACCTCTCAATTCTTGACTCTTAACTAAAAAAATATCAAATAAACTTATACTTTCAAATAAAATTGCAAATATAAATTAAATTTAATATAAATAAACATCTATCCAAAAAAACTTCTTTTATTCTAAAATATAATATTAAAAACATAATAATGTTGACTACCAACAATACAACTTTAACTAATAATACATTTGAAAAAATTAAATCACTTAAAAAAAAATCTCCAAAATAGAGTCGTGTATACATCAATTCTAGCCTGAAATTCAAAGAAAATGATTTCTCTTATTGCCTTTAAAGAGTCCTTTTGACAAAATGACAAAGTTTACTTCATCTTTAAAAGGACTTTTGCCAAAAGAAACAAATGAGTGGTGCATCGTAAGACAAGCTTTGAAACTTTAACTATATTGCAATCAAATACATTTATAAGTATTAATAATCAATAAATGCTTTACTTTTATGTTGTTTATTCGTGTTCATTTATGGATTGTAATTTGTAGCCAATCATTATTGAATTATGAAAAGTTTTCAAGAGATCAATGAAAACACTTTTTGAAAATGAACTATTAAAGTTTTTTTTTTTAATTCTTGTTATATATGAGTGGATATTTGAAGGGTATTAAAGTTTTTTTTTAAAATTCTTGTTATATATGAGTGGATATTTGAAGGGTATTAAAGCTTTTTTAAAATTCTTGTTATATATGAGTAGATATTTGAAAGGTATTAAAGTTTTTTTTCAAATTCTTGTTATATATGAGTGGATATTTGAAGGGTTTTAATTCGCTATTAGTTGTAACTTCTAACCATTTAGTTTTTGTTGAATTTTTTAGGCGATTTAAATTTATTTTTATTTTTTTATGAACATCATAAATGGTTGAGATCACATTTTTATAATAAATTAATTAAATATATATAAATTTTTAATGTTAATATTTTTTTTTTATTTGTTTAAAGAATAAAGAAGAAATGTATTATAAGAAAAAAAAATGAATAAAAAGTAAAGATGAAGGCAAGTACATAGTGATGGATGTCTTCCAAGGAATCTTGTTTCAAACTTAATTTTGATGGAGCCTTTAGAGGGAACCTTAGTGCAACGAGAGGTGGGTTTCTACTAAGAGACTCAAAAGGTGGTTTGGTCTATGGTGGTTTCCTATTCTTGGGTATTAATATGAATAACAAAATAGAGTGGGAAGCATTGCTTGCATGCTTGAGAGTTGCTCATTCATGGAATTAGAAAAACTTAATAGTTTAAAGAGGCTCAAAGGCGATAATCAATACCGTCAATAGAGGTAGCAATTTGACTTCATTGCTAAATAGGTATGTAGAAGAAGTATTAGAGTTAAAAATGAAACTTGAGTCTATTAGATTTCAACATTGTGAGTGGCATTTAAACTTAGTGACAAATTATATTACAAACATAGGGAATGAATAAGAGTCATTAACAACAATATATAGTCAATTACTTAACTCTTGGATTGAACTAGAATCACATTAATGTTGAAGACTCCATGAGCAAGTAGGAAAAACTCATCAAATGGTTAGTTCATGGCTCTTCTAATGATAATAGCTTATATTAGGGGTCACCATATATATCTTCATCAAGAGATGAATTCTTAATGTTTGCACTGGGGGTGAAGTATGTGAAAGTGCACTATTTAGGTGGTGTAATATTTCAAACTAGGGTCTATCATATATCTTTATCAAGAGATGAATTCTTAATGTCTTCACTAGGGATGAAGCATGTGAAAGTGCACTATTTAGGTGGTAAGGGGTGACTGTAATGGATTGGTAGGTTAAAGGGTGATATTTGTTTGGATATAGCACAATGGTAACAAAATTTAATTATTGAAAACTCATTAATATGGGATTGAGGTTTTATTAAGAGGAGATGTATATGTTCTAATGGTAGGTAAAATTTGATGAAGGTGTTTGAAGGATTTTTTTAGGTTTGTTTGTGTCTCAAAAGTGGTTTATTTGTAGCTATTTATATGCTAAGCAAGCACAACTTGGGCAAGGAAAAGCAAACTAAGACTTGTGGGACTATCTTGTACAAGTGATTGAAGATCATTTTCTTCTGAGTCCAAAGCAGTTTTAGGTTTTATTTATGCCCTATATTACCATCCTTATTTTTTGTTGAAATTAGGGAACCCCTTTATCTTTTGTCCTTTTTGTTACTTGATTACATTCAGTTCCCATTATTCATATCTAATTAGATACCTCCTTCCATGGGTCCCTTGGTCAAATTTGTACTTAGAGTCACGAATTTTACCTTCCTTCATGTCTTAGTCATGTGCCCAAATTATCTAAAACTTTAAAAAATTCTAAGTACAAGGGTGTTTGTGTCAAATTTTTGACTTAGGGGTTTTTTAAACTTTTCTCTATTGGCATGCTTTTCTTTTTATCCCTAGTTCCCTAAGCTCCCATGTTTCCTTTTATATCTTTGTATCTTTTAGACTTTCAAACTTTTCATTACCCACATGCCTTGTCATGGAGGCCTCTAAACCCTTGATCCCAAATGTATCTTCTTTGTTAAAATTTTGCGTTTATATTTATTGTCATCCCTTTTATCCAACCCTTTGGTAATATATCATGAGATACTCCTAACATTTGAATCCCCCTTCCACTCAATGTATTTTGGGTCCAAAGCTCTAGAAATTTAACTAAATATTCAATATGTAAGTGATAGTCTTGATCCCTAATCCCTAATACCTAACATCTTTTGGCTTCTCATGTTCCTTTTCATTCCATATTTTTTCTTTCCCCCTATACTTAGGACTTGATCTTCTTAAAATATTGATCTCCTCTATTTAGTAAGTCCCTAAACTTTTCCTAACTAGCATACCTTGAGGGAAATGGTATTGTGTATCCACAATTCCCTACTCTTGATCCTAAGATTTCATCTCTTAGCTTCCTCTTCTACACCCCAACACATTGACATCCTAATTATTTGTTTCCCATTCCTTCATGTTTCCTCTCCCTTCCTATGTAATTTTAGAGTTTGTCTTCCCTCCCCATCTTCTCAACCTAAGGATTTGGTATCCCCAACAACACATGTTAGGTGCCTAGATTTTTCTTGCGTGTCTATTTTGGATTAGTGGTATGTAGTATTCCTAACCCCCAATCCTCACCTTCCTCTACTTTTCAAACCTCTAATATATTTCATGCCTCATTCTTTTGTGTATTGGATATTTAAAAATCTTGATCTTGACTTTCCTATATTAGATATTTTAGATCCTCGATCCCCAAGTCCTAATTTTAGAGTTTCAAGATTTCACAAGTGTTAACCTAACCCTCATGAAGGTTCACTCATTGGAATATATACATCATAAACCCTTGCTCTTTGCACCTTTGTACATTTTTTCCCTTCTATTCACTTTTTTACAATTTTTCCTACCTATATCCTTTGACATCCTAGCATCTCTATCTCTACTTTATCGCTCTCCAATCATGTTTACCCTTAAAACTTTCATAATTTCCTCTACCTTGTAGAATTTCAATATTTTTCATCCCACATTTCTTGTTATATTTGTTATCCCAAATTCCCAAAACTTCATGAGATTTCAAGTTTTCTTTCTATACACTCTATGGCATTAGATATCTCACATTCTAGATTCCCACTTCCTATGGAATCAACTATTTCACAATCTTGATCCTTGTTAGCATAGTAATTTTATCAAGTCACCCTGCACCCAAGGTAGACTGATATTGATTCTCTTGAAACCTTGGCATCCTTTAGTGTAGGGTCCCAATTAGACCTATGAACTTTCATCTACATTCCTTCCTCTTGTAGTTTTGTTTTCAAAGCATCCTAAACCACAATTCACCACAAACCTTTATCATTTTAGCTACTCATAAGTTTATCAATCCCCCTTGGTCCCGAGGTAGGATGACATTGATTTTCCTAAAACCTTGGCCTCCTTTAGTGTAGGGTTCTAAGTAGACCTCCAAATTTATTTCTACCTTTCTTCATCTTGTAGAATTATTTTTAAGGCATCCTCAACCCTAATTCCCCACAAAAAATTATCCTTATGGCTACTCATTATTTATGGATATTGATTCCTAAAATCTTACATTCTCCTAGCATTCAAAATCTTAGACTTTTTTTGTTTTAAAAAGGCTTTGTACCTACCTCCACATACATATTAGGCCAACATTAATGCACTCCTTGCAATGTGACCTATGAGTGGTGAAGGTCCCCAAATGCTTTTATGTGCATTTGGGCCTCACAAAAATCATGGATCTATGCTAGTTTTGCATGGGTGTTGAAGAAAAGAGATGATTTGGATGCCTAAGCCCATGTGGGTATGATGTAAGTAACATACCCATCATGTTTATTATAGTGACCTTCATTAATCATTCCCAAATGGACAATGATGAAATGTAACGTAATATATCAAAGGAAGATATATAGTAGGGTAGAACTTATGGCTTAGGCTAGACATCCTAGGATTTGGAAGCATGTAGATCATATTTGGACTAGTATTATTTGTAAATATATTAAATTTAAACATAATGAATGATGTTTGTGAATGCAATGGTTATTGTTTATGCATGTAATATAATTATGGTTTCCTTTATTGTTCTCATTTGTAAATATGATTGCATATGGTAAGTTTTCCCTTAGAATCTTAAATGGGTTATGTCATGTGACAATGTGATAAGTTGAAAATGTAATGTTGTAGGGAATACTCCCATGTGGCAATGTTTATTCTTATAGATAATACACCTCTTCTATTTCTTTTTCCCCTAATTCTCTCTCCCATCTATATTTTTAGTTTTCTTTATTTGTTTGTTAGGGTAAGATTAGATTAGTGTATACCTCAAAACTTTGCATCTAGCCACACTTGAAACATCACAAGACCCCTTGTTATAATAAAATAATAATATGCCATTGAGCTATCTGGTAGAACCGAGACATAGTTATATATACCTTGAGGTTGTTGATCTTCTTCCAAGAGATTAAGCACCTTAAGTGCCCCAAAATTTAACCTAAGTTACATGAGTATGTCAAAGCACTCATTGGTAGAATGATGGTAGAAGGAGGGCCTAATGATTTTTTGTATTTAACTTGCATAGTTTGATTGGAATATGGGGTGGTCTAGTTCTAATTAGTAGCCCTATGTGTATTCCTAGGAGTTTCCATGAAATCCTTTTAAATGCATATAATTGAATTCTCTTGTTATTTCTTTATATTTGAAAAAATATTTCAAAACACATAAAAAACTATTTTACAATAACAACAAATACACATGAAAATAAAAACATAATCAATATGTTTAAAAAACTAAAACTATAAAATAATTCTTATATAAAAATAAAATAACCTTTAAATAATTTTAAAATAAAATAAAATAATTATAAAATAAAAAGGTAATTAAGCCATTTAGAGATGTTTGTACATAAAATCAAAGAGCATGGATAGAAGTAAAGATGAAAATGCAAGATTATTTAAATTAAAGAGATCTAAATCAAAAACTTTCCTCTATAAATGAAATGATTTACATGTAAAAAGAAGAAAAAATAAAATAGAAATATTGTTTTTATATCTAAATTTAAAATGAATATGAAATTTTATTTAATTCATTTGTATAGATAATCACTACAATTTAATTAATTATTTAAAAAATAAATAATTTATTTTTTATAAATTTTAGAAATTAAAATTTAATTTAATTTTAGAATGAAATTAAGTTTTCAAGATATTGTGGTGATTTCTCTTGCAAACATATTAAAGAGATTTAAATCAAAAAGTTTCCTATGTAAATTATTTTATGATTTTTTTAAATGCATTTTTTTAAAATAATTTTATTTTATAATTATACTAAAAGAAAAAAAAATAGAAAATTTAATTTTATAGATACATTTTAGTTCATAATTTATTCTAAAATTCTAATTAGTAATTGTTGAATTATTTTTAAATGAATATTTAATTTTATTTAATTTTTTTTGTATTAGATATAGTTACTATTTTTAAAGCCATAAAATCTTCCCAAATCACTCTCTCCTTCCACCTAACCACATAAATCATCCTCTAAATAAACAAATAAATTATTAGCAAAACAAAAGAAACTTTCAAATTTGCCAAAAAAATAATTGGACAACTAAAAGGTGTTGTAGATATACATGACCTACTTTAAAACTGCTTTTATCTTTGATCAACCCTTTATAAATGGCTTCAAGGCCTTTTTTATAGCATAGATATTCATAAGTTTCTCTTAAGTAATTATATTCCTACAATGGCTTCCATGAGACTTGGAATGGTTGTGATGATGATAAGAGTACTATGTTTATTATATATGACCCACTGTGCAAATCCATCCTAGGCTGTGGACATTCTTGATTTTCAAACCAATGAAACTGTTCAAGATGGTGCACTATGCTCTAACAAACTATAACACTTTCCATGTAATGATAATTGATTATTTTTCACTTTTTTTTTTCTTTTCTTTTCTTTGATTTGAAAAGTTTGGATTTGGGTTATGAGTTGTAGTGAGATACATAAAGTTGTTTTAATGGCCATAGTATTTGTGTAATTGTGCATTAATCTTGAACAATTGGTTTGGTTTTTTTGTTTGGTAGTATGTTGGACTTGCATTTTAGAAAGTGGTGGGAGAAAAAGTGGAAGGAACATCAAACAAAGAGGCTACCTATTATATCTTGATTCAAGTTTTGGATGACAACAAGTTTGTGGATGTTTTCAGTGCTCAAATATTGTATAGGGAAGGCACTTATCCTTGGGTTCAGATATTCACCCCTTTGCTTGCACCTACACACCTCTCTAATTCTTGGATATGACTTTTGAAATTGACAAAGTATGGAATCTATATATTCTTTAAAGTTTGGATGACTTTTAAAAATTGATTTATCAAATAATTTAATTCAGCATATATTGAATAAGTGTATTCATTAAGGAGTTGCATAGTTGGTTCTACTTATACTGTTTTGCATGTCTCTACAATCTTTGTGTATTCATTATTATTCATTTCTCTTTCCACAAGTTCATTCTTTAATGGATACTTAATGGATACTATTTCGACTCTTTTGCTTCTTATTCTACACTATGTTCATGCAATAAAAAAAAAAGAATTTGATTGGAAAAAATAAATTGAAGTTTCAAAAAAAAATTTGTTTAATGTTTAGTTTAGCATAATATATAAAGTATTATGTCTATTGTTTAATTTAGCATAATATATATGCATTTAAGTGATATACATATTATTAGGTTTTCAATCTTTTAATAAAGTTGAATGGTTTTGAATGAGTCTATAATAGATCAAATCTTGTTGAAAGCAAAACTCTCAATTGAAAAAATTTCAACCTAAAATTTGTATTGAGTAGATAAAAAATACTGTAAATCTGGCCCAAATGTTTCACATTTACAGCACGTAGGTATCGTATAGTTACTTAATTTTAATAATAATAATCAAAAGCGTTAACAAAGTTATAATTATTATTTTTTAATAATTATATGACAATTTTGTAATATTGTAAAAAATGATTACATAATTTTAAATTTCTTTCCACTTAAAATTATAGTTGATTTTTTTAAATTGAACATTCAAATTATAAAATTTATCCATTACAATGATAATGATAACTTCGACATATTTTATATATATTAATATTTAATATGTTTATACTGGTATAAATAAAATAATCTGTAACATATTTGAGATAGATGCATTTTAGATGTTTAGATGGTACACTATTAATACAATGCTAAAACTATCGAAGGAAATCATAAGTCCTATAGCTTTCTTGCCTTTCTTCTTCTAGATAAGGAAAGCGTCTGTTTTTGGTGCTTATGTTGACAGCACAGATGCCCCCACCTTCGCAAAGTCCCAAGCATATTGCAGGTGAATTATTCATATTTATTGTCAAGAATTCAAAATAAGAACGATTCCAGTAGATGACGAAAAGAAAATGAGTGGTTTCAAACTGTCTAAGAATGGCCACAACACGAATGGTTATCGCCAGCCAAAAGAGACATAAATGAATGATAACACCCAGACCGACAATGAAAAAGAAGTAAACACCTTCATTAGAATTCCTACAAAATGCAATGATTTGTCTTCATTGACTTAAATAATCTAGAATCCACTGTCACTCATTAAGTATATCAACACCAAAACTTCTGTGATGTAGTATTGCTTACAGGGGCATCTACGGCAAGAATGTATTGTAGCAAATGCCCCCAGGAAGCATTTTTATGCATTATTATTTACCTTTTTTTAGTGGGTTCACTAAAGGTGGCTGAAGAAGCACCAGCAGATGCATGGGTAGAGTCCTTCTCAGGCTACATTGGAAGCCAGCCTTACAAGATATATGCCGGGTGTGTATCCCATCCTTAAACAGGTCTAAGTAAATATTCAATGTATATATGAATATATCAACGCAGTTATATGAATAGTTCAAGCATGTATTCAGTTTACTTATCGAAAGTTCAGAGAAGTTATATAGACAGTTCAAGTTATATATATTTATCTATTTATTCAATACACGTAATACATAGTGAATATCTGAATATATATATATACGGGACAGTTCAAGTACAACTACATATTCAATGGACTGTTCCCTTGTACAACTCACACTTCCCACCTCTGCAGGCTGCAACCCTCATGGTTATTTCTCTCAAAAGACTTTGGTATCGTCACGATTGTAAACTTTCAACATAAATCGATTGATTATATTCTCGCTCACTAGCCATTTAAGAGAAAATCAGTATCAATAGTATATATTCTTACTCATCAGCCCTGTAAGGCTAAAGAATCCCAAAAAACACCATCAACTAAGACAGGCCAAAAAGTTAAAAACAGTATTATAAGCATCCCAAAAGGCTGTGTGTGCTCAGATCGACAAAGAGTAGAATTATTCCAAAAGACTAAAGCTAAACTCCTGCTAGTCATGGTCTTACTGGCAAGGTTTTTCATTCAGGGCGTCCTCCTCGTGTTAAATTGCATGCTTTGATTGGACTGCAGCCAGAAGAGACTGCATGCAACTTCCCAGAAAATTTGGCAGAACAGAAACCCCACGGTTATGGCTTATGAACCTAAAAGTGATAAAAATCTGATGGTGCATTCGTGAGGGTTGCAATTTACCAAGCAGAAGTAAAATTTAAACTTAACTTAAATATTGTCATGGAATATTTTTATTTGCTATCATAAATCCCTGTGCTTACTTTAGCTAATCATGTCCCCATCATTCTTGAACCTTGGCCTGCTAATTGTTAGTCCTTCACGTACCATATGATCACGTGTTCCATTTTCAAATTCCATGGTAATAAGGCCTAGGAGGTCGAAAACTTGAAAGCTGAATTCCTTAAACAAAGTCAAGCTGTCATCTTCTGCATTTCTGACCTTTTCAACTTTAGGTTTCCCTTCCTCTGGGATATCTTATATCAATGGGGGCATCTAAAAAGTTGGAGACTGATATGAGCCATAAGCTCTTTGTTGATTATGATTGTACATAACCTAACTAATTTCTTAGCCATAGAACTTGATAATCATGTTCTAAAATTATCCAGTCAAAGGAGCTTCAGGCCAAGGGGCAAACATGCTTTACGAGTACTCACAGAACTTGAAATATTATATTCACCACTCAAAGATGAAAAATCCAACGGATAAAGTTTATTTTTTATTTTATGGATTTTACAGATCCTTTGACATAATGTCAAGACATCTTTCCATCTAGAGATGCAATATTTTGTGATTATCAGATTTGGCATTTTCTCGTCATCAAATTATGGGTCAAGATCCTTGAATGGGTTTGCTCAACTTTGCACAAGAGTTGGAAAAACTGATGATATAAATTGCAATCCTCTAGGAGCAAAACTTAGATTAGCACTAAGGCTCATTAGCCAATTACTCATACAAGATCATTCTGAAATGTAAAGCTCATAGAGATATCAGTCAATTTAGCATTCAACATTCAACACAACTTTTCTCACCTTCACACACCAACTCCATTGTCTTCCACTACAAAGTTCATCTTGAAGTTAAGCTATTTTTCTTTCCTGATCTCCACTTGAACTAGCTCTAATCCCCTTTTCCCACTTGAACTAACTCTAATCTCCTTGATTTTATGTTTATTTTTGGACATGCGATAGGAATTCCTCATTTTTTACTTTCTTCATTTCAACTCACTATCCTGTAATCACGTTTTCAAACTATACAGTTTACCATCAGATCCAAGGACATAGTCTTGGGAGCTTTCTACTGTAATCAAGACAAGTAAATATAGTCAACTTCTATTCTCATAGTAGTTATCTCTGGGACAAGGTCCAAAAGTGTGTCCTAGAAATAAAAGGGGGAAGATGGAAGTTAATTACTAAATAGATAAACACACAGACAGAAAGCAATCCATTTACAAATCATTAGCAATTTAGCATTGAATAGTATTTTTCCAATATTAGAAAACTTCTTGTTTATGTATAGCAATTACAATCATGCAAGAGTCCATAATGAAAAAAATGAAAAGTGAAAAATGTCTTTTAAATTAGTTAGTCCCATGTCAAGTACTAATTTGGCATATGCAAACTGAATACATAAATCCATAGTTGCCAAAAGAATCAAATCCTGACCCTCGGTACTCATCTCCTATACTAGAAATTTGTGTTAGTGTAAACAGTATCATTATGCAACTAGTTAGTTGTTATCACTTTTTAGGTTGACTTATTCACATTTACTTAAGCTTACTTAGGAATTTTGTCTCCCTTCATGTGGTTGAGACATGTATCTTCACTTTTTGAGACACCTCTTGCATGCAGACTTGCCACTCACTAGAACACTTGTCAAGTGTTGCATACTTTGAGAGGTAGTCAATCATTGTGTCTGACTTGCCTACACTACTTTGCCTATATATACAAGGCTACTTTTTACATTTTACTTAACTCATGTTAATATCATTTGGCTTATCTCTACTCATAGCTTGTGGAAGTTTATCTAGGTTATTGCTTTCTTATCCCGGCTAATCCCAACATGGTAACAAAGCTATGTTAGCAAAACGCTTCCCAAAATCCCACACGTAACCTAGTCAAGAGTTCATCAAAGAGCTAGTCTGGTTTTGTTTGCCAGTTCGAGGTAGATGATCTATTGTAGTGAGATCTCCTTGGCATGTTAAAAAAAATGAGCATTGAATGATTTGTATAATCTTTTTGCTACGAGATCAAGATCTATTTTTTGGGTGTTGACTTGTGTGGAGGCCGACACAAAGGTGTTTGAGAGGTCTTTGTGTGAAGATTGTTGAGCATAAAGGCCACGAGAAAAAATATGCATAGAGGCATGAATTCTACACATAGGCCATGAGCCTTTGTCTTTGCAAGCTGATCCAAATTGAAAAGGCTGATCTATATTGGGTTGGTAGCTTCGCCATATTGGTGTGACTGTGACTAAAAGTGTGGTCTATGGTGGCCTAGCCATATTGATGCAACTAAGAGGCAAAGACATCTATGACAAGTGATGGTCTAGAAGGCATGATTTGACCTGACAAAAGCATAGAAAGGTGCATATAGTTAGCATCAATCCACTTCAACCTGCTAGATACATCAACCAGAGGTTGTGAGGCAGTTGAATAGATCAGGCCAATGCGCAGGTCGTGTGGCACATTTTGAGCATCAACCTCCTTTGAACTTCCCTTTTTTGCAGACCTGCTATTTAGGCAAGCAAACTCATGGAGTGCTCTATGTTGTTTACGCCTATATTTGCTTTACACAGACCTGTTATTCGGGTGAGCAAACCCGCAACTTGTTCAATACTGCTCATGGCTTGATTTGCTTTGTTCAGGCATGTAATGGTCAATCAATAGCATCAGACCTGCAATTAGATCCTTTGTTATAGAGCGTGGATGAAATTATGACATGATCCCCATATGGTTGAAAGCAAGCATCCAAGAATTTGAATTAAGAGGCATTTGCAATCAGAGGGCGATCTGTTGAGAGGCATGACAACAGAGATCCTTGGTATTGATATTTCTGGTCGACACACTTGTTAGACATCCACAGCCACGTGCTTTTTGAGATTTGTTTGTTGTAGGTTGAATGTCCAAGCTGGCAAAGGCGGTGATTCTTTGATTTTGCATATGACTAATTTTTGCACGTACAAGTTAGCATCAACTTAGGCATGATTTTAGATGAAATCACACAAGTCATTTTAATCTTGAGAGGTGTGAAAGCTTTGTCTTTTCCTTGCATGTGACAACTGTCTTACTTATTGCAATCATGGTGGCACTATTCACAACAGTTTAATTTTGTTGACATATGTATTAAGCAATAAACTTGTGACCATAGCATTATAATGTTACAGCTAAAACTTTGTTGTAATCACAACATTATCGTTCAATTGAATCATTTTATGCTGATTACTAGTGGTCAAAACTAAACCGTTTGGTTCATACAAGTGCCTATAGGAGGGGCTAGTTTTCTTTTTTGCATAACTTGCAAACACATTATCAAAATTTTGTGTGTAAATGGATGATGGAAAGCTCTTTCCATGACAAAAAAAAATAGTGTTGAGACAATTTTGAAATTGTGTTGTTTTGACTTCTTTTTTTGTCTCCTCTTTTAATACGGAAAACTTTAAGTTTCTAAGCGCAAAATTAGGCAAATAGGATTATTGTATCTTTTGATTAACTACTCAAATTGAGTATTGTTTTTGTGAAAGTGAATATCACTTTCCCATTTCATTGGAAACGATATCACACTCGATTATAAAGTGTCATTATTCGTTAAATTGAAATTATTATATGCACTAAAACATATAAAGTACAAAATTTAGGGGGGATCAAAATCATAATCAAAGGGGGTTGTCTCAAGTGTTATTCTGCAAAATGGACATAATCCTAACTCCATTTAACTTCTATGAATGGAAGCAATCCTTAGAGATAAAGCTCAAGAAACTAGGATTACATCATGTCACTATGGGTTTGGAACCAAAAACTACAAGAGCAACTAAACGAAAAAATGGCATAATTGAAATGATGAAACCTATGGAATATTGTGTACATTTATTTCTTCTAACCTTCTCTTTCACGTTAATTCTGCACAACACCTAATGATGTATGGAAAACATTCAAAAATTTGTTTGGTAAGCAATATATAATGAGGGGACATCAATTAGAGAATGAACTAGTAAGTCTTAATCCACAAGACTTTAACACAATTCAAGAGTTTTTCAGTAAATTAAATTTGTTAAGGTTTCAACTAAAGCAATGTGGAATAGAAAAACAAGATGAACAATTGGTCCTAAGTTGTCATGTCCCCGAATTGGAGGTATGGTGATTTAATTAAATTATTTAATTAAGTTGTCCAAATTATTAATATTTTATGAGGATAGCTTAATTGATGATTTAATTAAATCAAGAGGTGTTATTAAACTAATTATTTATTAAGTTATTCCCATAAAATAAAATATCAAAAGGGATGACTTATTATTTAATTAATTTAATAATAAAAAGTGACTTAAGTGATTTATAATAAAATAAGAAAATCACTTAAGGAATAAATCAAGAATTTTCTAGAAGTCTCTTGGTGATGAAGTTGAAAAAGTATAAAAAGAGGCTTTAGCTATGCATTTGGACACCTTGAGTTGCAAACACTTTTCTACTATACTGCTGAAGCTGAATGCTTAGCTTATTGATTTCCAATCTTCATTTGTGAAAGACCAAACCTAGCTGGTTAAGTGCCAATTTCGGTTGTGCAACACCAACCCTAGTTGGATAGTGGAGGAAGATACTTCAATCTTTCTCATTGTGCTAATTGAAATCATTTTTGGAAGAGTTTGGGAAGTTATTTGAAGTCTGCAATTTTGTTTCAGTCTACAGATCAACCATGAGAGAAATTACATTTTCATTTATTGCTCTTCAATAAGGAGATATAATTTTGTGGGCACTTGAGGGATTGCTTCCTTTGGAGTTGGAAATCATTTTCATAACAAATTTAAGGAGCTTAGATGTTGTATTTATTTTTCTAAAATAGTGCCAAGGCAAGCAGGGGTGGCCTTCTTATGAAGGGGCGATTTTGGTTTAGAAAGGCTGTAAAAATTCCAATAAAATTCTCCGAGGGTCGTGTGGGGTCAAAGAGTATTGGCGCAACATTGTTGAAGGCATTGACATCTTCAAAGAGAATTGAATCGTTTTATGGTGGCTGCTACAAAATTTCCAGGTTCCACATTTTGTTGTTGCATTGCATTTACAACCATCTAGTCATATAGAGTTCATGGCAAATGTAATCAGCATATTATAAATGTAATTTTAGTCATCTAGAAAGCAATATATTTGCTTATGCAATATAAATTCAGTCACAGCAATTGGGTATTGACTTTCAGTCATTAGCATATTAAGTAGTGAGTTGAAATCCATTTGTATACGGTCTGATTGCATCTTACAAACAGCTTGTAATTTCTTTCATACTCTTGCAATAGTGAATTGGAGAAATAAGGAGTTTGGCTGCAATCTATTTGTCAAAATGACTCTTATATGTAATTGCATTTTGTTAAGTTAGTTTGCATGCCAAATGTTTGTGAAAATACCTCTTGGCTGTAGGTGTGCATCTGCATTTAGAAATTCATTTATATGCACTTGAAAATACAAAAAGTGTTGCATTTTCATCTTAGATATTTGATTAGTCATCTTAGAAGTTATTTGCAAGCATTTTAACATCATTTGCATCACTCAAAAGCACTTCAAAACAAACTGAAATCATTTACTAGCAAGTACAAGGTTGCAAGCAAAGTGTTTGTCAAAATTCCAAAGGCAGAAAATAAGAGCTTTTGGATCAGTTTTGGCAAAAAAACTTTACATAATTGTCTTATCAAAGTTAGGTCCTCAATATTTAGTGTTTGTTTCTACTTTTCATGCAACAAAGAATGCTTTTGGTACACACTACACCATGCCATCTCTTTCAAATTTTGGTGTTTCTCTTACAAAAGAGCAAGACGAACTAATTCAAATGGGTGCCATTCAGCCTTCAAGACCACAAGTTCTTGTTACAACCAAACAAAAGGAAAAAGAAATAAAGGATGGTAAATTGTAATGTCCCCTTCTCAAACCTAGTCAATTCAATGACCATTAGCTTAGATTTTTTGAGTTCCATAGGCTAAGTGGCAAGGCAAGGGGAATCCAAAGTTCTTAGAGGACATAATTGCAGCGGTACAAGGTTTCTATTGATGACAATGAGCTTAGTGGGCAATACTGGTTTGAATGATACTCTCTGTAGTGTTTTCAAACTTTTGAGGTGTTTTCCAAACTTCTTGGGGAACACGTCTATTTTTAGTAAGTCACTAAATTAGCTTCAATCATTCATCCAATACCTCAGTATCATATTGGCAATCAGAATTGGATTCTAATGTGTTTCGGGATTTTTTTTGTATTAAATATAGTGTATCAAAATAACCCCAAGACGGCTAATACATTAGGTAAGCTCATGATAGAATCTTGATAGTGAATTGTACTGTCTATAGCAAGAATGTCATGCGAGACCAAAATCATATTATGTACAACTACTTTCCTGCATTTCTAAAAAAACTACATAAACATCAGCTATTTACGAAGAAGCATTACAATAATTCTAATTTCACTACATCTGTCCATATCAAAACATCCCAACAAAGGCTCTATATTAGACAACTCTATGTTGGACCGCACGACCTCCATTGTCATTTCCTCATCTTGATTTGCATGAAATCTTGGTCCACCTCGTAAGCCAAGATTTTTCTTACTTGTTTCCAAGCTATACTTTTGGTTGCATTTTCTTTGGAATTCCATGTAGTTCTCTCTGAATGGGATGTCCTCTATGTTTAAATGGCCAATGCCTCGCATATTTTATCTCGTTCTTGCTGATTTCCACCTTTTTATCTTTCAATAACTTTACAAATTTTGATTTGGAGATCTCCATAGTAACTATAACCTACATAGAAATATTGAATAAAATGAATCTTCTAGAAGACTCAATAAGCACTCTGATCTTGCCTAGAAATTTTTCCTCATTTCTTGCTTTCCATAAAAACCATGAAATTTCAATAGATAGCAAGCAGCCAAAATAAATTAATAGATTTTTCAACCCTTTCTATTTGTCCAATTAGAATTTCTTGAATCTTGATCTTTCCTAAATCCCCCCTACCATTTAGATCAAAGCAGAACATAAACCAAATTTATTTTGCAAGCAAGCAATAAAAAAATATATGATTAATATTTTCTGGATTTTTCGTAACTTGGGGTAAAATATTTTAATATTTTGCTTAAGTTTATAATGTTTGATTATTATTTTTATAACTTAAGTGTAAGAAATTTTTGAAAAGGCAAATTGTTCTCCAAGTTAGATGCCTAGGAGAAATAAGGAGCCTTTGCTTTTGAAAAATGATTATTATTATTTTAAAAAGGAATTTGAGGGAAAAAGTGAATTATTTTATTATTTCAAATTGAGGAATTTCCCTCCAAAATCTATATAAGGAGGAGTTGGGAGCTCTTTTGGGGGTATGTTGAAGATTGATAACAAAGTGTTGTTGGATTGTATCTAGATTCTCCAAGTCTTTGAGGATGGTAACCCTCAAGGATTGTTCTAGTTTAAGAATTGAGATACATTCCCTAGCTGGACTAGTGTGGTTCCATTCTGGGATCACCATTGATGCTGAATGTGAAGTTTCAGTTTTTGATTTTCAGTGGAGTATTTTGAGGTGTTTTAGCAGGTTAATTTCATGTGTTTCATTTCAGTTGTTGGAGTGTGAGTTGTTGCAGAGATACCACTTGTTGGCCGTACCATTTGGCTCTGCTAGGCCATTACCACTTCATATTAGACCAATCCTTACACTTTGGAGGTGTTTTTATTGCTTGTAGTATTGTTTTGGACTTCATTATCTAACCCAATTGCCTCCTACCAGCAAGTGATGATGCAGATTTAGTGTGAAAGAAAGGGAGGAACTTCTGATTAGTGTTGGGTGAAAATTATGTAATCGTCTTTTCAATAGATTACACAACCTAGACTTCAGCCACAACTATGTGAGATAAAATCTCTCGTCTCAAAAAGGGGAGGTGCCCTTCTTACTGCTAATAGAAGCTACGGTAAAATTTAGAGAAGATGTTTTACAATGCTTCATGGTTGGAAGTTCTGATTCAAGATAACTTTAAACTAACAATGAGCAGTAATGCCAATACCTCTATCTTGTCAAAGCAAAGCGTAGAGATACCAAATGTGATTAATAATAAAAGAAAAGGGAAAGCTCACGAAGGCACAAAGTTGTTTTGTAGCTTTTTCACTAATGGATTTGCGAAATATGTACCGTTTGTTGCATTAGAAGCACAAAGTCTTCTTAGATGCAGCAATTCCTTGAACAGTATGAACGATTACAAGCACAAAGTCTTGTAGATCTTTCAACAAAAGTATCCAAACATAAAGATAAATCATAATAAGGAATGTAATACAAAGTTTACATAACTTACTTGAAGCCCTTCAAATATCATCTACTAATCACCACCAATAAGATCAATCCACAAGATTATTGAATCCAACACAAAGTCTGGTTTGCAATTCTCTTCTTTATTGATCAAATTCCATTCACAAGATACAAACACAAAGTTTCACAAATCTACTTCAAAAGGGGCAGCACTTCGTTGCAAACTACTAAAAGGTAAATATTACAATAGAAATCCTTCATATTTATAAAGGAGAGGGATGAGCAAAATTAGGAAATCAGTTGAAAAAAGTTAGGTGAGTTAATTTAGGAAAATCTCACCTAACTTTGACTAAGTCAAAATGTAATTTATCTTCATGAAACTACATCTCAGATTTTCAATGTAATTACATTTTAAGAAAAGACATTTAAGATGTCAGAAACTATTTACAAAATGCGTCATGGGAAGCATCAAAAAGTTCAACACTGGAGATTAGGAATCTTCATGGTTCCTTGCTTGGGCGCGGAAGTCTTCATACTTCTTCTTGGTCTCTTGCATGAATGTCTCATCTGGACCAATGGTGTAATCCACAACGGTGTGAATCCTCGTGATTGATCTCATGGAAAATGAGTGAACCTCTTTGCATCTATCAAGATGTGTCTTGAGGTTGTCAAGAGTGAGCCTTGTATCACAAATAACATGCATATAGGCTTCTGAAAAGTCTGCACTCTCTACTTGATTCATGATGGCTTCTTTGAAGATCTCGGAAAGTTCTATGGCCGGAAGGAAGATATGATTCTCTTCAAGGAGCTACACCGGTAACTCCTTAATTCCTTTTTCAAGGATAGCATGATGCCCTTCAACATCTTCTTGTACTTGCTGGAGATATTTCGTAAGAGATTTTATTATCTGAATATGATGCTTCAGTGATTCTCTTACTTCAACATATTTCTCCTTGTCAGGGGTTACCCCGACTTCCACCAATTTTCTGAGCTTTGCCTGTTTCATTTGTCACCACAACAACAGGCATTTTTCCATTTCTCTGCGCTCTTGGGAAAGTATATTCTCCTCCTTATCAAGATCTGTTTTGAGCTTGGCTATCTTAGTAGCTTTTTCATTCGCAACAACAATAATCTGAGAACCATGTTCTACAATCTTATTAATAAAATCATATAACACTCTACCTTTGGAGGCAAACTTCTCAACTTTCTTGACAGCTAGGTCTACAACACTTACCATTGCCAACGGTTGTGCATTACTTGAAGATCTTGCAAGTCTCCTTACAACAATGGCATAATGCTCTGCCTTGTGTTTGTACAAGTTTCGAGCTTGCTCCATTTGTCCAGTCTTCCTGCCAATATATCCAAGGTTACTGTTGTGACCTTTTCACAGATCGCCCCATTCAAGATGGGACCCCCTAATTTTCGCTTCATTCGGGTCTTTTGGTTTGGGTTTTTCGGTCTGTCTCTCTTAGTCTGTTCTTTCTATCTGATGGTGTACTTGCCATTTGACTTGGGTTTAAATTTTAGCTAGATCTGGAGCATTTTCTAGTGAATTAGGGTTTGCATTCTTTAGACTGCTTTGAGGTCAAATTGAGTTGGCCAATCAATCTCTGAGCTTAGCACTACTGATAGGATGCTTCAAGTAGGCTCCCTCTAAATTTTCTCTGAATTCTGACGATTTTCTATTTTTAGTAAGTGTCAATTTAGGGTTTGTTTTCTTGAGATTTTCATGTTCTAACAACTGCACTACATTCCGAGCACTTTGAACTCATCACTGGCAAAATTTGAGTAGAAACAGACAACTCGCTATTTTTAGCAGTTCTTCCTTTGAGGCCCATTTTTAGGGTTTGCATGTTAAATTTTTAGATGCATGTCTAGAGATTCTTTGTGGGTTTTTCGAGAACTTCACAGTGATATGACATGCAAAACGGGATGACAGCTTTCAGTGCTTGGCCTTCGGAGGCAGATATTAGGGTTTGCATACAAATTTTCTCAGCGCATGTCGGCATAATCTTTCTAGGTTTTCCGAGAGCTTCGCAACAGTGTGATATGCAAACGAAACCGGTCATTTTTCGAGAACTTACTATTTTTAGCCAGTGTTTGTATGTTGATGATTTTTCTCGGTCTTTTTGGGTTTTTCAAGATCTCTCGGGCAGTGTGACATGCAAAATCATCTAACAGTTGGTTGATCACCTTTTCAGCCATGTACTATTTTTAGCAGGTGCACTTCGGTAGCTACCCGACGCTTCAGAATCACGAACACAGTGACATGCAACAGAAACGGAGTTGAAGGGAGCTCATTTGAGGCACATGCAAGGAAAATTAGGGTTTTGAGCTTCCGGACTCAAAATGAGGAGTCAAATGTCAAAATTTCAAAAAATTGAAGTATCCCATCATGATCAGCATCTTCCAAAGAGTCCACTGGTAAAATTTGAAGACAAACGGAGCACTTACTATTTATAGTAAGGCGTTCCTGAAACAAGCTATAAATAGTAAGTCGACATCAGGCACCAGCGTGAAAGGATAAGTCAGGTGATGAGGATCACGACACTCCAATTTCAAGTCGAACAGAGTTGTGGAAGTCTAGAAATCGGGCAGTTGCTATAAATAGTAACCCACTTCAGAAACATGCTAGAAATAGCAGGTCAGCGCGAGGCGTCAGCATGAACAAGTCAAGAAGGTGATGAGGACCCCATGGTGCGAATTTCAAGCTGAACGGAGTTACAAAAGATGGTTTTTAGCAGGTTGGTACAGAGGAATTAGGGTTTCCTAAATTCAAGGGAAAAACACGACAGTCATGCGAAGGTAGCATCCAGCCACGACCAACACTCTTCAGGCAAACAACGCGCGAAATTTGAAGACATTCTGAGCACTTGCTATTTTTAGTAAGTTGCTAAAAATAGCAAGTTCAAGGCAGATATCAGGCACTAGTAGTTCAATCACATCATGAGGTTTGAGGCAGCAAACTCAAGCCTTCTGGAGCTAAAAATCAGCTTAAAATGCAAAATTTGAAGAATTTTCTAAAAATAGCAAATTATGGTAAGCTAAGGGCATCATGAACAATTCGCCTTGAGTCAGACAAAAAGTTGAAAATTCACCAGGTCTGAGAAATTTGAGGCTCAGCATGTCAAATGCGCCCTTGAAACTGAAGATTGATGAAAATTCTCTAAGCACTTCAAATTTGAAGCTTGATACTCCAAATGCGCCTTAAGAGGAATATTGAAGCCTTGAAATTTCCTAAGGCAATGAAACATGAAGCTGAAGGTCTAAAATGCGCCCAGGGTCAAAGAGGGAGCTTGGAAATTGACTAAGGCATTTAAACTTGAAGCTCCCTACCTTGAATGCGCCCTTGGATGAAGATGGAGTTTGAAATTTCTTCTAAGTATGGTAAACTCAAAGTTCTTACCCTCATCCGCGCCTTAGAGAAGACTTGAAAATATTCTAAGTTTCGTAAATTGAAAGCTTGACCAAGTAAGTGCGCCCAACAAGGAGATGACTTAGAAAATTTTCTAAGTGTTGGAGAAATGGAAGTAGGAGGTCCTAAATGCACCCTTGACTTATGGAGCCCTTGGAAATAATCTAAGGCATTTGAAATCTGAAGCTTAATACCCCATATGCGCCCTAGCAAGGAAGGAGGGTAAAATTTTACCAAGTGTCAAAAATTGGAAGTAGGACCACTCATATGCACCTGGAGAAGAAGAAAACATTTGAAAAAGTCACTAAGTACTTCAAATTGAAAAAGGACCCCATCATATGCGCCTTGAGAGGAAAGAAGTGATTGGAAAGTGCTAAGTGTTTCGAACTTGAAGTAAATGCCTCCATATGCGCCCACCATCCATAATGATATCCAAAAAATTTCTAAGGCACCCAAATTAGAAGGAGAACCTCACATATGCGCCTTGACTTAGGAAGATTCAAAAAGTTTTTAAGTATGACAAATTTGAATCAAGCACATTTATATGCGCCCAATCAAGTGAAGAGGCCTTGAAAATTTTGTAAGGCGTAGAGATTGAAAGCTTGCCTGCTAGATGCACCCAACCGTGAGGATGAGTGGAAAATTGGTTAAGGCATTAAAATCGGAAGTGGCTATCTCCAAATGCACCCACCAAGTTGAAGAGGGTGATTAAAAGTTCAAGTGTTGGAAAACTAGAACTATGACCCCTCAAGTGCGCCTAAGAGTTGAAGAAGAGGGTGACATTTGCGCCTTAAGATGAAGGCGATACTTCGAGAAATTGTCCAAGGCATAAAAGTTGAAAGTACCCCCCACCTATATGCACCTTTGGCTGGAGAAGTTTTTGAAAAATATACTAAGTGTTCTTAAATTAAAAGAAGATCCTCTTGAATGCACCCAGCTTGTAGAGTGGAGATTTCGAAAATTTTCTAAGGAAACCCTCTAAATGCGCCTAGGTTGAGATTTGAATAAGGTGGAAATCTGAAGTGAGAAATACGCCCAGCTCAAGAAGTGAATTTAAAAAAAAAATTCCTAGGGCGTATGAGTTGAAAGTGAGACCCCTCCCTAAGTGCGCCTAAGACAAAGAAGATGGATTAAATATTTTGAGAGGATATGCGCTTAAGATGAAAATCAAATGGAGATTTTTGTGGGATGGAATGATAGAATTTTTCCTAAAGCGTTTCAAATAAAAATATTTTTCCCATGCTAGAGAAATTTATAAAAGGTGATTTAAAATTTAAAATTATTTTCCAAAGTTTTAAAAATTAAACATTCCCCTTCAATTTGGACACATAAAATTTTAAAGTCGAGAGATATTTATCATGGGAAAAATTTATTTTGGAGTTTATTTTGGACAGAAAATAATTTTGCCTGGCAATTTTAAAATACTAGAGCTCACGATCGAAATGTGAATTTTTTTTAAGGCGCTGGCGAGATGAATAGAATTTCTCAAGTGAAATTAAAAGGCATTAAAATTAAATTTTAAATTTTAAATACATCATTTTAAAAGTATGAGATTTTAATACTTAAGTGAATTCTAATGAATTTCTCAAAATTACTTCAGTCAACTGGAAATAACTGGCAGTTGGGAGGGAAATTTTAAATTCAAAACGAAGAAAGAATCTCTAATAATAGCAAATTTCTATGAGGACTGAATGATGGCTGGGAATATTCTCTCCTAAAATTGGAAAATTTCTAAGTCATGGTGAAGTGAATTTATGGCGACTGCTAAACCGGACACCAGCTTTCAGTTATAAAACTTCGAAATTTTTCATTTCTATTCACAAAATTGCAGAGCTGAAATTTGTGTTGGAGAGCTGAAAGTGATTGTTGAGCAAGTGAGAAAATTCTGAGTTGAGTTATCGAAGTTGGATTATTTTTCTGAGTTGTTGAAGTTAAAATTGCTGAAGTTGCTGAAGTGAGAAGTGTTGAGTGCTGAGAAGAGTAAAATCTGAAGTAGAAGTGCTGAGGTTGATTTTTTTCGAAGAGCTGAAATTGTTGTGGCTGCAAGTTGCTGAGGTTCAAAGTTTTAAATTTCGGACTTTTAAATTTCTCAAGGTTTGGAGTTGAAGTTTCAAAGCTGAAGTTTTATTTTCTTTTTGTAGCCAACTCCATTTGCCAACCATCTCTCGAAATATTTTATTTTTAAAAAGTTAAAATTATAACGCTTGCATTTTTGTTTGCAGATGGTTGAAAGTAGAAGGGGAGATGTTGCCGGAACCAGCAAGGCTGCAGCCAAAGCTGGAAATACTGAAGCTGGCAAAGAAAATGCTTCCAGGCAGGCAATAATTAAGCAGTTGAGGAAGTCCTTTATTCCAGAATCAAAGTTCGTGTCGAAGCTCAGAGGTCTGACTGATACAAACCTCGGTTCTTTCAACCTCAAGACCTTCAAGAGAAGAATATATGGGCAGGGTGGTGTTGTGACCTTTTTCACACATCGCCCCATTGGTGATGGGGACCCCCTAATTTTGCTTGATTCAGGTCTTTTGGTCTGGTTTGTCTCTCTCTAGTCTGTTCTTCCTGTCTAGTAGTGTACTTACTATTTGATCTGGGTTTGAATTTTGGCTAAGTCTGGAGCAGTTTCTAGATGAATTAGGCTTTACAATCTTCAGACTGCTTTGAGGTCAAATTGAGTTGGTTAGTCAATTTCTAAGCTTAGCGCTACTGTTGGAATGCTTCAGGTGGACTCCCTCTAAATTTTCACTGAATTCTGCCAGCTTTCTATTTTTAGTAAGTGTCAACTTAGGGTTGGTTTTCTCAAGATTCTCACATTCTAACTACTGCATTACATTCTGAACACTTTGAGTTCATTTTTGGCAAAATTTGAGCAGAAATAGATAATTGGCTATTTTTAGCAGTTTTGCCTTCGGGGCCCATTTTCAAGCTTTGCGGACCAGATTTTCAGATGCATGTTCGGAGATTCTTTTTGGGTTTTTCAAGACCTTCGCAATGATATGACATGCAAAACAGAACGACAGCTTTCAATACTCAGCCTTCAAAGGCAGATATTAGGGTTTGCATGTAGGTTTTCTCAGCACATGTTGGCATATTCTTTCTGGGTTTTCCGAGAGCTTCGCAATGGTGTAACATGCAAACAGAATTGGCCACCTTTCAGAAACCTGCTATTTTTAGCTAGTGCTTGCATGTTGATGATTTTTCTGGGTTTTTTTGGGTTTTTCAAGATCCCTCAGGTAGTGTGACATGCAAAATCATCTGACAACCGGTTGGCCACCTTTTCAGCCAGTTTCTATTTTTAGCAGGTATGCTCCAACAGCTGCCCGACACTTCAGAATTGCGAACACGGTAACATACAACTGAAATGGAATTGAATAGAGCTCGTTCGAGGCACATGCAAGATGAATTAGGGTTTCGGGCTTCAGGACTCAAAGTGGGGTGTCCAACGTCAATATTTCCAAAACTGAAGTATCCCACTGTGATCAATATCCTCCAGGGAGTCTGCTGGAAAAATTTGAAGACAAATGGAGCACTTACTATTTATAGTAAGGCGTTCCCAACACGGGTTATAAATAGAAAGTCAACTTCAGACGCCAGTGCAGACAGGTAAGTTTACCAATGATGAACACGCTATTTAAATTTCAACTCGAACGGAACTAAGGAAGTCTCAAAAATCAAGCAGCTGCTACAAATAGTAAGCCACTTCAGAAGCATGCCAGAAATAGTAGGTCATCACGAGGTCCCAATATGAACAAGTCAAGCGAGTGATGAGGACCCCTTGGCGCGAATTTCGAGACAAACCGAGTTGTAGAGGATGGGAAATCAGACACTTACTATTTTTAGCAGGCTGGTGCAGGGGAATTAGGGTTTCCTAAATTCAAGGGCGAAACACGACAATCATACAAATGCAGCACCCAGCCACGATTACCACACTTCAGGCAAACAACACATGAAATTTGAAGACATTCTGAGCAATTGCTATTTTTAGTAAGTTGCTAAAAATAGCAGGTATAGGCAGGCATTAGGCCCTGACAACACAACCACACCCCGAAGTTCGAAACAAGGCAAAAATCAGGACTTTCGGAGTCAGAAATCAGTTCAAAGCATGAAATCTGGAGAACCTTCTAAAAATAGAAAGTTGGGGAAAGCTAGGGTTAGCAGGAGAAAATCACTCTGAATTTGGTAAAAGGCCTAAAATCTACCAAGTTTGATAATTTTTCAAGTCTAGCATCAAAATTCTCCTTAAAAGGCTAAAGACAGATGAAAATTCTACCAAGGCAAAAATGAAGGCTCACAGGTCAAAGTGTTACAAATCTAAAGTTGACCCCTCCACATGCGCCCAAGGACTTGGAAGATAAGGTTTTTATCAAGTGTTCAAAATTTGATGCTTATGGTATGAAATGCGCCCACCAAGCTGAGGTAAAAAGGGTGAAATTTTTCTAAGCGTTTAAATTTGAAAGTTCACAGGTCAAAATGCTCCCTTGAACTTGGAGTTGATAAGATTGAAAGCTTGACACATGAGGTGCGCCCCCAATTGAAAGAAGCCCCTATTGAATGCGCCCACTTAATAGCATGAGAGTTAAGAAATCTCTAAGGCGTAAAACTCAAAGCTCACTCGTTGATTTGCGCCCTTGTTAGAGGATGAGACTCTAAAATATTCTAACTGTCGAAATTAAAAGCATGACCTCTTATTTGCGCCTGGGCTAGTGGAGGAGTTGGAAAACTCTCTAAATTTGATGCTCAAAGGGTCAAATGCACCTAACTTTGAAGGTGAAGGTAAATGTGGAAGTGGAGTCCCTAGAATGCGCATTAGGTGGAGAGGAAGCCTTGAAAATAATCTAAGGCATTTAAATTTGAAGTACCCCCCTTCATATGCACCTGGAAGACGAAGTTGAAGCTTAAAATTATCCTAAGGCACCAAAATGAAAGTAGACACCCCTTTATGCGCCCTACTTCAAGGAGGAAGTAATAAAAGTTTCTAAGGCGTGGAGAATGGAAGTAAAGGCCCCTAAATGTGCCCAAGGTGGAGTGAGGAAGTTTGAAAATTGTCTAAGAGAAATGAGAGCCCATGGGTCAAAATCTGCCCAATTCATGAGGAGCTAAGTCGAAATTTGACTAAGTCCTTAAAATGAAAGCACATAGGCTCATATGCGCCCATCACTAGGTGGCTGGGCAAAGAAATTTTCTAAGTCACAAAATGAAACCTCACCCCCCTGAAATGCGCCCTAGGCATCAAAGAGGCATAAAATTTACTAAGTCATGAGACAAATTGGAAGCTCACACCTCCAAATGCGCCCTAGGCAAGAAAAGGGCCTTGAAAGTTTTCTAAGTACTCAAAAGTGGAAGTAGCCCTTGCTAAATGCGCCCTAGCATGGAAGGGAGGTAAAGAACTTTACTAAGTGTTGAAAATTGGAGGTAGGCCTAGCCAAATGCGCCTAGACTTGCATGGAGGGCTCTGAAAAATGTCTAAATCATTGAAACTTGAAGCTACCACCCTTGAATGCGCCATTGGAGATAAAGTGTTTGAGAAAAAATGTTTAAGTGTTCAAAATAGAAGTACAAGGGGTAAAATGCGCCCTTGAAAAGGAGGATGGATAGAATTTTCTAAGTAACAAAATGGAAGCACTACCCATGGATTGCGCCCAAGATGAGAAGGAAGCCAAGAGATATTTTCTAACTGTTTACAAATAGCAGGACAAGAGCTTAAATGCGCCCAAGCTAGTGATGAAATGATAGAATATTTTTCTAAGTATAAATATTTAAATTCCACCTCTAGAAGAAAATATGCCTAAGTCTAATAGAGGAGATGAAATTTTCAAAGGCATAGATAAATCGGCAGGGAGGAGGTCAGATGATGCCAGCGCCGCGAGGTTGATAAGGAATTTCAAGCCAGAGCAGGAAGTACTCATAGAGATGAAGAGTTGGAATAAATTTGTTGAAAATTATTTTTCTAAGGTTCAAAATTCAAGAAAAATTAAATGAACCCGTTCGTTGTATACCCATGAAATCTACACGTTCTGAAGAAAATTCTCTTATGGGTATTGAAGATCTTTGACAAGGAGTGGATTTCAAGGTCCCCTGCACTTCGCCAAGGCATTTAAGATGGAGAATTTGATCGGCGCTTGAACAATGAATTTTCCTAAGGGAAAATTTTAAAAAAAAATTCTAAGGCAAGGGATAAAATGTGTTAAAAATGCCTTGGTGGATGAATTTGAAAATGATTGCCTAGATGATTTTTGATCAAGTTCCTGATGAAAACATTTTGCTCGAGCTAGAGTTGGATGAAATGTCAGAGTGAACGCCTCAACCAGAAAAGTGAAGAGGATGCAGTGGAAGCTAACACTTTCAAAGATGATTTTAAAAATGCATCTCTAAAATGCGCCCTCAGGAAGGAGAAATTTGGCTAAGGCATAAAGAATTTAAGGCAAAAGTTGTGTTGAAGGAAAATGATGAACCCTATCAGATGAAGAGATCACTCAAACCTCAAAGATCGAAGCATGAGAATCAGGTAAGTTGAGTTTATATTATGAGGTGTTCTGATGCTCTTCTCTTTGCTTGTTTTGCAGGGTGAACACCGAGGCCATGGCACGATGACTTGGAGTAAGGAAGAAAATAGTCCAAGATGATAAATCAAGAAGGAAGAAAAGTTGCAAGAAATGGCTAAGTGTTGGAATCTCTCCTCAAAAACCTAGTATGCTCCCAACGTAGTCAGGCGAATGGCAGGCGGGAATGATTGAATCCAAGAAAATTTTTCAAGTAAAAGATGAAGGCTCAGGCGTTGAAAAGTTGAAGAACAACATCAAGGAGGAAAATCATCGTCGAGTAGGGGAAAGAATTTGCGGACTTGAAGTTTCATATTGAGAACGTGCTTGTTGTGCTATTCCAAGAAGTTGAAGCAAGGTTCACCAGACTTATCCAATTTGCAGTCGGAACAAGAAGAGTGTGAACGCGTTTCAAAACAGGAATCTTCCAGAAGGTGGAGGCCATTAATTGCTCATTTATTACCCCACTTTTCTTTGTGGCGGTTTTTAGGGTGAATCTTGTTTAGGGATGGGATGGCACAATCTGGGCCATCCAACCGATTGTAATCTGAGTCGTCCATTGGACTTGGCTAGCTATATAAAGGGTCATCCCCCTTCATTCGTACCTTCATGAGACAGTAGAGTTAGACAAAAACATAGAGTAGAGGGATAACTTAGAAGTAGCTTAGTATAGATTAATAGTGTAGTTGAAGAAGGAAAGTTTTCCTTTGAAAAATTTTGCAAGAAATTGTTGTGTAAAACTTTCATAATAAAAGATCTTTTCATTGATGGTGAAATTCATCTTTGTTATGGATAGCTAGCGAGGTTTTTTCATCCCTTCTACTTCAAGTAGAGTAGAGTAGCGTAATTTCATTTCATGTACGTAGATGATAACTATGGAATGTGGTCTTCAATTTGAGTAAACTTCGTCTATCCATACCACTAGTGTGTTCGCTGATGGTGATTGTGCCTTGTGTGGTCAACTGGAATATCGTGTACTTAACTTCGATCATGATTTGTATGTTTATATGCGTCGTTGTGATGGTATTTTCATGCTAAGTTGTGATTTGAACACCTTGAGCTACTCTGAAGATTGCACCAGTTTTGTGGAAGTTGTCCAAAGTGAGGCAAAGCGGAGCTTGGTTGAAGTCTGTGAGAATTGATCACCATGTCCCATGCCTTAGAATAGATTTAGACTCTCTAAACCCTGCAACCACTTTAAATTTAGTACTTTCTGGTTAGAATAGGAAACCCGTGTTTCATTGATAAATCTGTCGAACTGTGAAAACCCCTTCCTCTACCGTTGGACAATTTCGTAAGTCCCCTTGAAATACCAACAAATCACATCGAGTCAACTGAGACTATTCACATTTAAGGAACCTTGGAGTTGAACGCACGAACTCTCTCGCAATCTTAGTTTGCCGGATACTTTGATCAAGAGAGAATAGGGTAGCCGTTGGCGACTTTTTTTTGCGTTGGTGCGGTCACGAAAAAACACATCAACAGGTGGCAATCCTCCGACAGTGACTTCGCATAGCATTGTGAGAAGTGGGTTGTATGCAGCAGCCGGTTTCCCGCTAGCAATTCGATGTCCAAAGCTTATTATGGAGTGTGAAAATTACTACAATTTAGACCATCGCACGATTGTTTCTCCAGAAGACAAGCTGCTGGAAAATTTCATGCCTAACGCAATTGGTGAGGCATTCGGGATCCTAGCCACAGATAAATGATATACAAGTCCAAGGAGAGAGCTGATAAGATGTATACTACATCTTTCGATAAATGTGTGAAGAGGATCAATATCACGTGGATGAGGAAGCCAAAGCCTCTTAGCGCCAAGCTGCCGAAGCAGATTATTTTGGAGGAGTTGAAGCAGGAGTACTGCGATCTCATCATGATGCTCAGCCGGGTTAATGGCAACCCACAAGCATATGTGTTTGAGTTGTGGATGTTCTTTTATATCAGCATGGTGCTGGAAGGAAAGGAGTATGTAGATTGGGCATAGATGATAAGCGATAACATCGATGAGTAGTTCAAAAACTTGAGAAGAACGAAGACGTTCTACATGAGTTCGTATGTTATCTACATGCTGGCTCGGATGACGAAATACAAGGGGATGGCATACCAGGAGCCGATTGGGTGTGGCTTCAATCAATTCAAGATTCATGAGGCTTGTAGGCAATTGCATCTGACGAGCACCTCTCACTTCAAGAGAGTGAACGACACCTTCACGATGTAAATCATGAGGACTCTTCAGCGGAGATTGCAACAAAGAATATCTGATGAAGCGTAAATGTTGATCGAGGAGTACAGGTTTTGGTTTGTCCAATTTCTAAAGTTCACTTATTTAAGGCTGTCGAGACACCATTCATATGCTTACTGTTTATTGAGGTATCCCACAAACAGAATAATAATGCTCGAGGTGTGTAGGAAACGCGTTGCTTACGACAAAATTATAAGAAAAAAGAAGAAAGGCGGACTGCAATTTCCTATTGTCATGGGAAATTCACTTGAAGAGTGCCCTTCGTTGCAGGCAGCCAAAGAAGCAGAAGATGAACTACAGTTTTATTGCCTCAGTCTCCACTCCAGTTGGCAAGATTTTGATTGGAACGGTGCAAGGTGAGGAATATAGGCACAGGGCTTATTTAGAAGACTATTGGGCGAATGCAAGCAATGAAGCTGAAATTAGAAGGACGTTCTCCAGATTTCCTCTAAAGTTGATCAGAGATTGTGAGGTGGTCCAGGTTCTGGATCAAGTTGATGAAGATGCCAGACTTACGCACCCATACTATGAGTCAATAAAGAACACGCCAATCCCACCACCGGATTGGGCAGAGTTGGAGATTACAGACTTAGACACCTTGTCTATGCCTATTTTAACTTTCACGAGGAGCTGGGTGGATGAGCATGTTCACAGGTTGAAGAGAAGATCAATTGCCCTCTCGTATAATCTTCTGAGTGATCGGAGGCCACCGATGTCGGCAAGGAAGAGGAAACAAATTGCCCAACTAGTGGAACCACGAGTAGAGGAGCCAGTACAGCCTAAGCCTCAAGGAACCGAGGAGACATAGCCCACGCAGTTGTTAGCTCGCTCTTCGAGTGTGCAGGAGGTGTCAGTATTTGTGGATCAGAGGGCTAGAATGGCTGAAGAGTAGGACATGGAAGAAGTTAATCAGTCGTTGTCTAAAGAGCCTGGCAGTCATAGTGCCTATGCTCCTGAGGGTGCCAATCGGCCAAAAGAAGGAGAAAAAATGGAGATAGACATTCGCTTCGATCGTGCACTTGAGGCAGCCTTTGAGGAAGTAGATATTGCGGAGCACATTCGGGGTTTTGCAGAGGATAGCCAGCATATGGAGATGAATGAGCCTCGGCCAGATGTTGCTCCAGAAGAAGAAGTTTGTGAAGTTGAGGCAACAGAGGAGCAGCCTCTTATTATCTATGGTGCTTAGCAAAATGCTCCAAATTGGCTCTTGCGCGCGATAAGGAGAGATCAGGAGGATGACACCGACCCGGCGATAGAAATGGAGGAGCTCTTGAATAGAACAAGTGGGTCAGCAAAAAGGAAGAGAGCCAGGAAATATTCCCAAATGGAAACAGATGAGGCTGGTTCGCGCAATTTTCATGTTGCCATTCCGAGGGAGGACTATGACTTAGGTGATGTGATGCCAGAGAATTACACAGTCACTACGATTGAATTAGGGCGTCCCTTTGGAGCACAAGTTGTTGAAGAAGCTGAGAATTCCTTCCAAGCATTGAGGGATAGGATGGTACGAAAGGAGGAAAAGTATAAGAAATTGAAGAAGGAGCATAAGGCATTAGTTGGAAATGTACGACACTTAGCACATCTGTGTGCTCAAGAGAACCCAGTGGTGGAGCTTCCACCTGAGCTGCCACAGGAGTCAATTAGTGGACTCAAAGAAATGAGGAAGGCTATTCAAGAAGGAGATAAGTGGGTAGGCGGTGTCTGTGCTGAAGCTAAGAAATTCATGGCTGATCTTGTCTCCTCTTTTTGGAGTGCTTCTGGTATCCTCTCACACTTGGAGAATGTCGAGCAGGCTTGGAATTGTTGTGACCTTTTCACACATCGCCCCATTCAAAATGGGGACCCCTAAATTTTTGCTCCATTCTGGTCTTTTGGCTTTGGTTTCTCTCTCTCTCTCTCTCTCTCTCTCTCTTTCTGCTTCTTTTCTGCTACCTGCTTCCCGGGGACGCTTCCGTCTACGAGCTTAAAACGCCAAATTTGGCCAAGTCTGATATTAGGGTTTCATATCTTTAGGTCACTTTGGGGTCAAATTGAGTTGGTTGAGCCTAGCACTGCTATTACAATGCTTCCAGCAAGTAACCCCTAAATTTTCACTGAATTCTGCCAACTTTCTATTTTAGTAAGTGTCGACTTGGGGTTGATTTTCTCGAGATTTTCGCATTTTAACAACTTCATTACATTTTGAACACTTCAAGTTCATTTTTGACAAAATTTGAGCAAAAATAGATGACTTGCTATTTTTAGCAGTCTAGCTTCCAGAGCAAATTCCAGGGTCTACATGTTACGTTTTCTGATGCACGTTCGGAGATTCTTTGTGGGTTTTTCGAGACCTTTGCAGTGATATGACATGCAAAGCAGGACGATGACTTTCAGCATTCAGCATTCAGAGTCTGATATTAGGGTTTGCCTGCAGATTGTCTCAGCGCATGTCGGCATATTCCTTCTGGGTTTTTCAAGGGCTTCGCAACAGTGTAACATGCAAGTGAAACTGATCACTTTTTAGGAACTTACTATTTTTAGCCAATGCTTGCATGTTGGAGATTTTTCTGGGTTTTTCTGGGTTTTCCAAGATTTTTCGGGCAATATGACATGCAAAATCATTTGACAACTGGTCGGTCACTTTTTCAGCCACTTTCTATTTTTAGCAGGTACTCTCTAGTAGCTGCTCGACACTTCAAAACCACGAACTGATCATCATGCAACTGAAATGAGGTCAAACGGAGCTCATTTGAAGTACATGCAGAAAATTAGGGTTTCGAGCTTCAGGGCTAAAAATGAGGAACCAGACGACAAAATGCCCAAAACGGAAGTATCCACCACGATCAGCATCTTTTGAGGAGCACGCTGTCCAAATTTCAACTCAAACGGAGCTAGGGAAGTCTTAGAATCCAACACTTACTATAAATAGTAAGTCACCTCAGAAGCAGCTATAAATGGCAGGTCAACATCAAGTCTCAGTGTGAACAGGTCAGACGTGTGATAAGGACCCTTGGCGCGAATTTCAAGACAAACAGAGTTGCTGAGAATGGAGAATCAAACAATTTCTATTTTTAGCAGGCATGAGCAGAGAAATTAGGGTTTCCTAAAATCAAGGATGGAGCAGGACAGTCACGCAAAAGCAGCATCCAGCCACAGTTGTTACACCTCAGGCATTCAACCCATGAAATTTGAAGATTTTATGAGCAATTTCTATTTTTAGTAGGTTGCTAAAAATAGCAGGTGCAGACAGGCATCAAGCATCAACAACACAAATCAGTTGAAATTCAGAGCAGCACGGAAATCAGGCTTTCTAGAGTCAGAATTCAGTTGAAAGCGCAAAATTCAAGGAACTTTCCAAAAATAGAAAGTCAGGGCAAATTAGGGTTAGCAGGAGGAAATCATCTTAAATCTGGCAAGAGGCATGAAATCCACCAGGTTTGATAAAATTTGAAGTCCGGAATCGAAATTCACCTTGAGAAGCTGAAGATGAATGGAAAATTGACTAAGTCTGGAAAATTGAAGGCTTGCCTAGGGAAATGCGCCTTACCTTGAAGAAGATGACTTGAAAATTTTACTAAGGCACACAAATTGGAAGCACCATGGGTCAAATGTGCCCCTCTTTGAAGGAACTTCAAAAAATTTCTAAGTGCCAAAATTGGATGCTCAACACATCATTTGCGCCTAAGCTTGAAGGGTTGGAAAATACCACTAAGTGTCGAAATTGAAAGTTGCACTTGCTAAATGCGCCCTTGGGGTTGAAACTTCACTAAGTGTTGGAATTGAAAGTTCTATGTGCCAAATACGCCCAAGTCAAAAATGAAAGCTTGACCTGTGATTTGCGCCCTTAAGAAGAAAGACTCCAATTTTTGCCTAAGTGTTAAAATTAAAACCTCCATATCTCATATGCGCCTGACTTGAAGGTGGAGTTAGAAAATTTTCTAAGTCACGAGTTGAAAGTTCACCCTGTGATATGCGCCTTGAAGCTCTATGTGTCATTTGCGCTTGGTGCTAAACTGAAAGTTGGACCATGGATTTGCGCTTGACTTTGAGAGGCTAGAGATCCGAAATTTTCCTAAGGCAAGTAAACTGGATGCTCCCCAGTTGAAATGCGCCCACCAAGTTGAAGAAACCTCGAAATTTTCCTAAGGCATAAACTGGAAGTTGGCATAGTGATTTGCGCCCAAGGTACAAATTGGAAGCTGCATGGGTGAAATGCGCCCCACTTTAAGAGTTTCAAATTTCACTAAGTATTGTAAATTGAAAGCACGACCTATCATTTGCACCCTTGAGTGTAGTGATTCAAAATTTTGCCTAAGGCGTGAAACTAAAAACTCAAGCTATGATTTGCACCCCCCCTTTTAATTTGGAGAATGAAACTCTTAAAAGTTCCTAAGAGCACGAATTAAAAACTCGCTCATTGATATGTGCCCATCACAAGTTGAAAATATTCTAAGGCGTTAAAATTGAAAGTTTACCCTGTGATATGTGCCTTGAAGGTTGGGGGTCTCATTTGCGCCTGGAAGGAAAGAGATGATTAAAACTAAAAGCTTCACACATCAAATGCGCCCCTCTTCAAATTGGAAGTTGGACATGGGAGATGCGCCTAAGCTTCAGGAGTTCAAAATTCACCTAAGTTAAAAACTTGAAGCTGATACCTCCATTTGCGCCTTTGAGCATTGAAGGAATTCGCCTAAGTGTCAAAAGGAAAGCACACCATGTGTTTTGCGCCTTGAAGCTTCATGCTCAATATGCACCCCCATCTCACAAGAATTAGAAGCTTGGCACATAAAGTGCCCTTCCAGCAAGTTAAGGCGTGGAAATTCTCTAAAACCATCTCAAATGCGCCTTAAAGCTAAAGCTTGAAGAGAAAAAATTTCATCAAGTGTTTAAAATGGAATCTCCAACATAGATTTGCGCCTAAGGCTGGAATTTCAAATTCGCCCAAATGTTGCCCCTCTCATTTGCGCTTGAGAGAAGAAAGGTGATTAAAAAGCTTTAAGTGAGAAAATTAAAAGCTTCAGGTAGTATATGCGCCCCAAACTCAAAGCTACCCCTGTGAAATGCGCCTAGCCACTTGAGATTCATAAAAATTCTTAAGATGTGGAAGTGAAAACACAAAGGTCTAAATGCGCCCTTGAAATGGATGACACCAAAATCGAACCTCATGAGTGTAAATGCGCCCACCATTGAAGGAAGAGGTTGGATTTTAAATTAGGCATTTGAAGTTAGACTCGAGGAATTATTAAAGGCGTCCTGATTAAATTAAAAGCACATACCTTTATATGCGCCTTGGGTCTGAAAGAGGAGAATTTAAATTTTCCTAAGGCAACGAGTGAATATTAAACATTGAGATTTGATAAGCAAAGAAACAAGTGATGATTTTCGATGAAAATATTCAATGACATTTGAAAAAATTAAAAGGCGTTGGAAGTGAGAATAATTTTTCTAGGCGATTAATTGCGAACTTTGCCTAAGTCGGAGAAATTAAATTAAATTAATTATTTTCCTAAGTTTTAAATTAAATTCCCCTTTATATTTGGACACATGAAATTTTAAAAACTCGGACGATTTTAATTGTGGGGAATTTGTTTTTGGATGAATTATGGACGGAAAATAAATTTCGCCTAGCCATTTTAAAGTGTTGACATCGAATTTTCGCAGACGCTGGTGAAATTAAATGGCATTTGAATTAAATTTTAATAAATTAAATATGCCATTTTAAAAAAGCAGTAAGATTATTTCAAATCGAAGTAAATTGATTTTTTTCGAAATCACTGGAGATAACTGGCAGTCGGGAGGGAAGTTTTAAATTTGAATCGAGGAAAGAATCTCCCTGAATAGCAAATTGCTATGACGACTGTAAGACAAATGGAATATTCTCTTTCAAATTTAGCAAATGCGTAAGTCATGATGAAGAGAATTAATGGCATCTGCTAAAATTAGCACCAGCTTTTGGTTATAAAAACTCTGAGGATTTTCATTTTCATCTCACAAAATTCGAAGCTGAGATTTATGCTGCAAAGTTGAGAGTGATTATTGAGCTGAGATTTAATATTTTCATGATTGAGAGTTGCTGAGAGTGTGAGAAGTAAATTCAATTTTTCAAGGAGTTGTGAGGCTGATTTAATTTCTTTGAGTTGCTGAAGTTGACTTGTTGCTGAAGTCGAGATTGCTTATAGTTGTTGGGGATTGATTTTCTAAGTTGCTGTGATTTAAAAGCTGCCGAGGTTGAGCATTTTTATTTCTCCAAGTTGCTGAAGGTAAGTATTTAAAGTTGCTGAGATTTAATGTTTTGCTGAAAGTTGAAGTGTTTTTCGAAGTTGAAAGTTGTTGGAGGTCGAAATTGCTTGAGCTTGAGATTTAAACTCTCTGAAGTTGCTAAATGTTAGAATAAAATCAGATTTGAAATTGTTAAAACCTTTGAAGTTGCTGATTTATAACTTTCGAAGTGCTGATTTGAAATTGTTAAAACCTTCGAAGTTGCTAATTTATAACTTTCGAAGTGCTGATTTAAAATTGTTGAAACGTGCTTGATGATTTATAACTTCCGAACTTGCTGATTTAAAAACTTCGAAGTTGCTGATTTATAACTTTCGAAGTTGTTGATTTAAAATTGTTGAAAGTTGCCGAAAAGCTGAAAATTCTTTTGGCTACAAATTGTTGGAGTTCGAAGTTTTATATTCTCGGAGTTTAAATCTATCGAGGTTTGAAGTCGAAGTTTACTGCCGAAGCTATTAACTTGTATTTACTTTTGCAGCCAACTCCATTCGCCAGCCGTCTCTCGTGATTTTTTTATTTTAAAAAGTTTGAAGTGTAATGGTTGCTTCTTGTTTTGCAGATGGCCGAAGGACGAAAAGCTGATGTTGCTGGAACAAGCAAAGCTGGAGCTAAGGCTGGAAATAACGAAGTTGTCAAAAAAACGCCTCCAGGTAGGCGATCATCAAGAGTTTGAAGAAATCTTTCATTCCCGAGTCAAAGATCGTATCAAAGTTTGGGAACTTGATGGACACCAACCTTGGGCCTTTCAACCTCGAGGCTTTCATGCGCAGAATGTATGGGCAAGGTGGCAATCTTCCGACAGAAGCATCACGCAACATTGTCAAGAGCGGGTTATATGCAGCGGTCGGATTCCAGCCGGCAGTTCGTTGTCCAGAGTTGATCTTGGAGTGCGCCAACTTTTACAACTCGGATGATCAGACTATCATTTCTCCAGATGGTATGATATTGGCCAACTTTGCACCTGACGCAATTGGCGAGGCATTTGGGATCCTAGCTACAGACAAGATGTTATATAAATCCAAATAAAAGGCTGACAAGATGTATGCCACATCTTTCGAGAAGTGCATGAAGAGAATCAACACCACTTGGATGCGAAAGCCGAAGCCTCCTGCTGCCAGGCTGCCAAAGCAGATAATTTCAGAGGAGCTGAAACAGGAGTACTGTGATATAATTATGTTGCTCAGCAGGGTCAACGGCAGCCCGCAGTCATTTGTGTTCAAGCCATGGATGTTCTTCTACATTAGTGTGGTGCTCGAAGGGAAGGTGGAAGTGAACTCGGCACAAATCATAAGTGACAACATTGATGAACAGTTTCAGAATCTGTTGATGTGTTTTTCGTGACCGCACCAACACAGAATAAAGTTGCCAACGGCTACCCTATTCTCTCTTGATCAAAGTATTCCGCATGCTAAGATTGCAAGAAAGTTCATGCGTTCAACTCCAAGGTTATTTCAGTGCGAATAGGCTCAGTTTGGCTCGATGTGATTTGTTGGTATTTCAAGGGGACTTACGGAATTATTCAACAGCAGAGGAAGGGGGGTTCCACAATTCGACAAATTTATCAATGAAGCATGGGTTTCCTATTCTAACTAGAAAGTGCTGAATTTAAAGTGGTTGCAGGGTTTAGAGAATCTAATTCTATTCTAAGTGCGGGATATGGAGCTCAACTTCAGCAAACTTCAACCAAACTTCGCTTTGCCTCGCATCGGACAGCTTCCACGGAGTCGGTGCAATCTTCAAGGGAGATGACTAAAGATGTTCAAACCACCACTTGACATGAAGATACCATCACAACGACGCATACCATCATTCAAACTGTGATTGAAGTTAAGTACATGATATTCCAGTTGACCACACAAGGCGCATTCACCATCAGCAAATACACTAGTGGTATGGATAGATGAAGTTGCTTAGATCAAACGCCACATTCCACAACTAACATCTACTTGCATGGAATGAAAACTATGCTACTTAGAACTATTTTACACTACCATTTGAATCGGAAGGACGAAGAAACCTTGCTAGCTACTCACAACAAAGACGAAATTCACCATCAATGAAAAACTCTTTTATTGAGAGAGTGTTCACAACAATTTCTTACAAAGTTTTCAAAGGGAAAACTTTCCCTCTTCTTCAAACTACACTATCGATCTATACTAAGCTACTTCTAAGTTTTCCCTCTACTCTAATTCTACTATGATCTTCTCTACTGTCTACTGTCTCATGAATGTACAAATGAAGGGGGACTCCCCCTTTTATAGTTGGCCAAGTCCAACGGACGGCTCAGATTACAATCGGCTGGATGGCCCAGATCGTGCCACCTCAGCCCTAAACAAGATTTGCCCTAAAAACCGCCATAATGGAGAGTGGGGCAATAAATGAGCAATTAATGGCCACCACCTTCTAGAAGATTCCCGTTTGTAGATGCGTTCACACTGCTCTGTTGTTCGCGTTCAGCCAATTCTGTTGATCGCTTGGAGGAGGGTAAAAGAGTCTCTAAGATTGCCTCCTCAGATAAAATTTGATAGAATCTGGAGTTCAACTGCCCTTGATCTTCTTCTTGACGTTATTCTTCAACTTGGCTCGAACTTTCACTCTTTTCTCCACCTTGAGTTTTGAAAATGCTTCTTCTTTGTCATTAAGTCCCAACACTTAGCCATTTTTTTTTCGCAAGTTCCTTCCTTCGAGGTTGAGATGTCATCTTGAATTAGTTTCTTCATCACTTAAGCCATCATCGTGCTTCACCACTTCAAGTCATTGTGCTCTGACCTCGACGTTCCTCCTGCAAAACAAGCAAGGAGAAGAGCATTTGAACACATCATAATATAAATTCACCTTACTTACCTGATTTCCACGCTTTGATCTTCAAGGGCTCATCATTTTTCCTTAGCCAACTTCGCGTTCAAATTCTTCATGCCTTAGCCAAATTTTCAACCCATCCTGCATTCTGCCTGGCGCTCTTCACTTTGATATCTCATTCAACTCTGGCTCGAGAAGAAATTCTTTCATCAGGAATTTGATCAAAAATAATCTAGGCGATCACTTTCAAATTCGTCCGCCGAGGCATTTTATCTTCGACAACATCATTTATTCCTTGCCTTAGAAAATTTTTCAAATTTCCCTTAGGAAATTCATCATCCTGGTGCCCATTTAAAATCTTCACCTTGAAATCCCTGACAAGCTGTGGAAGACCTCAAAATCCATTCCTCATCGATAATCAACAATACCCAGAAGAAAATTTCCTCCAGAACGCGTTGAATCCATGGGTACCTAACGAACGGGTTCATTTAATTTTTCTTGAATTTTGAACCTTAGAAAAATATTCTCTCATCAAATTTAATTCATTTCTTCATTCCTGTGAATATTCTTGTTGCTCTGAATTGAATTTTTTTATCGACTTGTGCAGCTGGCGTTCTCTGACTTCATCACTGGCGATTTATCCGTGCTTTGGGAAAATTTTATCTCCTTCATGTCTAGGCATATTTTCTTAAGGAAGAAAATATTTTGTGTCTTAGATAAAATTTTAAATCATTTTGAAAATTTTGCCTTAGGAATTTTATTCGACTTCATTCAATTTGCCGTGGTGAGAAAAATCATCAACTTCATCCATCTCAGAGAATTTTCTTTCTAAACACATCACGCCCAACATATTTTATTCATCACTTTGTATTTTGTTCTCCATAAAATTTCCAACGCCTAGCGTATTATTTTTATTCATATCACCTTGCACTTGGCGCATTTATCTTGTCATGAAGGATGTGTTAAATTTCAACACCTTAGGATATTTTATCTTTACCAACTTCAAGATGGGCGCATTTTTGATGTTATGGAGAACATTCTTAATTTTCAACGCCTAGCATTATCCATCTCACCTTTACCTTTTTAATTCAACATTTACTCTTCACTTGGCGCCTTTAGTACTTAGAAGAGGATGGGCGCACTTGGCACATGTAAGAGGAATAATTTACCACGCCATTGTTGACTTGTTGACCCTTTTGAGAGGTGGGCGCATATGAGAGCTCAAACTTTAAATTTTGGACACTTAGAAATTTCTTAAACTTATCTTCCCCTTGGGCGCAAATGAGGTGGTGTACTTCAAATTTGATGTGCCTTAGATATTTTTAACTTACCCTCTTCAGCTTGGCGCAAATGAGAGGCCAAGCTTTCAGTTTTTCACACTTAGAACATTTTCTAACCTCTTCATAGCCAGGCGCATATGGATGTGTTAAGTTTCAGATTTTGAATGCCCCAGAAAAATTTCAAGCTCCAAGCAGATGGGCGCATTTTCCAGGCTCTCCTTCCAGTTGAGGGCGGATATCAATCCTGGAACGTCCAGTTAATGCCTTAGGAAAATTTGAGGTTCTTTGCAAAGTGAGGCGCAAATTATATGTCCAGCTTCCATCTTCAACACTTGGACAAATTTCTATTAATTTCATGTTGCTGGGGCGCATTTTAAAGGTTAAGCTTCCAACTTAAGAACACTTAGAAAATTGTCAATATACCTTCTTCAAATCTGGGCGCATATGGGCGCATATGGAGGCCTTCATTTCCAATTCATGGTGCATTTTCAGCCCCTTGGGCGCATGTGACATAGTTAGCTTGCACTTTTAATTTCGTCATGCTCAGATTTTCTTTCAATCTCTCATCAAGGGTGCGCTTCAGAGCCCCCAACTTCCATTTCTAAATCATTTCTTTGATGAGCGCACTTATTTGGTCAAGTTTTCAATTCCGTTGCCTTAGAAACATTTCATATCATGATCTTCTTCTTGCTGAGTCGTATTTTACCCTGAACTTCCAGTTTTGGATACTTGGAAAAACTCTTCATGCAAGTCACAGGCGCATTTAGGGGGGGTCTTCTTTCAATTTGCGAATGCCTTAGATCATTTCCAAACACTCCTTATTTCCTGGGCGCATATGGGAGTGCTAAGCTTCAGATTTCAACTGCCTTAGTAGATTTTCTATTCTTTTCACCTTTGGGCGCATTTCATAGTTGAGCTTTTATTCTCCATACAGAGCAAGGCGCATATGAGAGGTTCCCCTTTCAATTTGTCACGCCTAGAAGACTTCAGATTCTTTTTATCTTCCAAGGCGCATTTGACCATGCAAGCTTCCATTTTTAAGCGCTTAGAAATTTCTCCAACTTAATTTCTCTAGGCAAGGTGCAAATCAGCAGTCAAATTTTTATTTCGAGTCTTCTCTTCTTCCAAGGGCGCATATGGGGTGATCTGCTTCAAGTCTTAGTAACTTAGAAAAATTTCGTAGCTTCCTCCTTGCTAAGGGCGCATTTGGCATGTTGAACTTTCAATTTTCACACTTAGGCAAATTTTCCAATTTACCCTCTTAAGTCTAGGCGCATTTTGGAGGGCAAGCTTTTAATTTTGATGGCTTAGAATATTTTGCGTTTTCCCTTCAACTTGGAGGGCGCATTTTGGCCATAGAGCTTCCAGTTTTAACGCCTTAGAAGTTTCTTCCCTTGCCATCCCCATCCTGGGCGCATTTGGACCCATGGACTTCCATTTTCGACACTTGGAGACTTAAACAAATTCCTATCCTTAAAGCTCAAGGGCGCAAATAGCCTAGGGTGCATCAAGTTTCATCACTTAGTCAAAATCCAAGTCTTGAACTTCAAGGGCGCATATCACATGCTGAGCATCCAATTTGACACTTAGACAATTTTCTTTTTTTTGAAGTTCCTTCAAAGAGGGGCACATTTGACCCATGGTGCTTCCAATTTTGAGTGCCTTAGAAACTTTTCCATCATCCTCTTCAGGGTAGGGCGCAAATCACTATGCGAGCTTTTAATTTATCAACACTTAGGAGGATTTTACCCATTTTCAACCTCTCAAGGCGGATTTGGCATGTGAACTTCAAATTTCAAGTGCTTAGAGAACTTCCACAAATCTTCAGCTTTTAAAGGCGTTCTTCACCGACTGGACTTGAAAATTCATCAATTTCAGTGAATTTTATGCTCCTTGCCTGATTTAGGGCAACTTGATCACGCTAACCCTAATTTGCTACTTTTAGAAAGTTTTTCAATTTTGCACTTCAAGCTAATTCCAAGCTCCAAAAAGGGTGGATTTTGCTTTGTTCTGAACCTCGAGATGTGTTTGTGCTACTAATCCCTGATATTTGCCTGTACCTGCTATTTTTAGCAACCTGCTAAAAATAGCAACTACTCAGAAAGTCTTCAAATTTTGCGTGTTGATTGCCTGAAGGGTATTGATCGTGACTGGATGCTGCTTTGGAGTGACTGTCCTGTTCTGCCCTTGATTTTAGGAAACCCTAATATCCCTGCCCTGGCCTGCTAAAAATAGCAATTATCTGATTTCTCATTCTTTGCAACTCTGTTTGTCTTGAAATTCGCGCCAAAGGCTCCTCATCACATGTTTGACTTGTGCCTGCTAAGATTTGATGTTGACCTGCCATTTATAGTTGTTTCTGAAGTGACTTACTATTTATAGTAAGCGCTTGATTTTAAGACTTCCTTATCTCTGTTTGACTTGAAATTTGGACAGTGCGCTCCTCGTTGGTGAACTTGCCCATCTACACTGGCGCCTGAGATCAACTTTCTATTTATAGCGCACGTCGAGAACACCCTACTAAAAATAGCAAGTTCTTCGATTGCCTTCACATTTTTGCCAACAGACTCCCTGAAAGATGCTGACCATGATGGATACTCCAGTTTTAAGCACCTTGTTGTCTGATTCCTCATTTTTAGCCCTTAAGCTCGAAACTCTAATTTTCTGCATGTTCCTCAGATGAAATCTGTTTGACCTCATTTCAATTGCATGATGATCAGTTTGCAGTTCTGAAGTGCTGAGCAGTTGCTTGAGTGGTACCTACTAAAAATAGAAAGTGGCCGAAAAAGTGGCCAACCGGCTGCTGGATGATTTTGCATGTCATACTGCCCGAAATATCTCAAAAAACCCAGAAAAACCCAGAAAGATCTTCAACATGCAAGCACTGGCTAAAAATAGCAAGTTTCTGAAAAGTGATCGGGTCCACTTGCATGTTACACCATTGCGAAGCTCTTGGAAAACCTAGAAAGAATATGCCGACATGCGCTGAAAAAGTCTGCATGCGAACCCTAATATCGGCCTCCGAAGGTCAAATGCTGAAAGTCGTCGTCATGTTTTGCATGTCATATCACTGCGAAGGTCTCGAAAAACCCACAAGGAATCTCCAGACATGCGTTGAAAAACTCTGCCTCTAAGCCCTAAAAATTGCCTCCGAAGGTAGAACTGCTAAAAATAGCAAGTTGTCCGTTTTAGTTCAAATTTAACCTGTGAGTAGCCTAATGTGCTCTAGACGCAGTGTGATTGTCAGAATCTCAAAAATGCTGAAGGATTGCCTGTAATTGCACACTTACTAAAAATAGTAAGTTGCCAGAATTCGATGAAATTTCTGTGGAAACCTACTGGAAGCATACTAACAACAGTGTTAGTCTCAATTTTCAATTTATTCACCTCATTTGACTTTAGGTTGGCTGGAAAATTCAAAACCCTAATTTTCAGACTTAGCCAAAATTTCACGTTATGGTTCAACGGGGGGCCCATCCCAGAAAGATAGACAGAACGAGAGAGAGACAACAACAAAAACAAACCAACCTCAAACCAAAAGTAAAGCCAAAATTAGGGGGTCCCCATTTGCAATGGGGCAATGTGTGAAAAACGTCACAACAGGACCCCTCATTTGTGCCCAAGCTAATGGGAAGAGTTAGAAATTTTTCTAGGGCATCAAAACTGAAAGTCCACTACTCTATATGTGCCTAGACCTTGAGAAGGGTAGGAAATGTTACTAAGGTGTTGAAACTAGAAGTTGACACCTCCAAGTGCGCCTGGGACAAGAATTGAGTATTGAAGGAATTTCTCTAAGACAAGGAAATTGGAAGTGTAGAGGGCCAACTAGAGCAAGTGATTGGAAAATATTCAAGTATGGCAAAATGAAAGTGAAGAGGGTTAAATGCGCCCAAGTGCCAAGGGGTAGCTTGAAAATTTCTAAGGCAAGTTGAAATGGAAGTTCCAAGATAGTAAATACGCCCAGCTTGTGAGGGTAATGAAAAATGTTTGACTCCACCTCAAGTATGTCTGATGAGAAATCTTTTCAAAGGTTGAAAAATTAAAAAATTAAATGTACCCCTTCGTTTGTAGACCCATGGATTTGATGTTTTCTGAAGGGAATTCTCTTTTGGGTATCAGACGTCTTCGACAAGGAATGGATTCTAAAGTCTTCCACACTTCGCCAAGGCCTTGAGGATGAAGATTTTCCATGGGCACCTGATTGATGAATTTTCTAAGGGGAAAATTTAAAAAATTTCTAAGGCAGGAAGGATAAAATGTTTTGTTGAAGATAAAATGCCTCGAATTGGTGAATTTGAAGTTGATTGCCTAGGTGAATTTGATCGAATTCTTCGTGAAAATAGTCTTCTTGAGCCAGAGATGAATAAAATCAAAGTTGTCAATACCTCAGCCAGTGAAATAAATTTCTTGAAGAAGATGCAGTTGAAGTTAACACTTTCAAAAGAATATTTTAAAAATGCATCTCTTAAATACGCCCTTGAGGAGGATGAAATTTGTCTAAGGCATTGAAATATGATGCACAGGTGTTATATGCCCAGCCTACATATGTTGAAAAATCATGAAGAAAGCAAAATTGGCTAGAGAAAAACGATGAAACCTATCAGATCCGGAGATCACTCAGACCTTGGGAGTCAAAGCATGAAAATCAGGTGAGTGAAGTGAATTTATATTGTGAAGTGTTCTGATGCTCTTCTCCTTGCCTCTTTTGCAGGGTGAACACCAAGGCCAAGGCATGATGACTTGGGGGGATGAAGCGAAGACTTGGAAGAAATGGGTAAGTGTTGAGACCTAGTATGTGCCCAACTCAAGTGGCAAAGAAGAAATGTTTTCAAAGCTCAGGATGGAGGGAAAGATGGAAACCCAAGTGTTAATGGTCACCATCAGGTACTTCAAAGTTGAAGAACAACATCAAGGAGGAAAACAATCATCGAGCAGGAGAAAGAAGTTGCCGCCTTGAAGTTAGATCAAGAACGTACTTGCCATACCAGTCCAAGAAACAGAAGACATGATGATCAAACTCGACCAATTTGCAATCAAAAGGAAGAACAAGAACAATGCGAGTGCATCTATGGACAGGAATCTTCTAGAAGATGTTGGATATTAATTACCCATTTATTACCCCACTCTTCTTGGTGGTGGTTTTTAGGGTTAGGGCTTATGTGGCTTGATCTGAGCCGTCCATCTGATTGTAATCTGAGCCGTCCATTGGACTTGGCAAGCTATATAAAGGGGCATCCCCCCTCATTTGTATCTAATGAGAATAGCAGAGAAGGAATAGAGAGAGATTGATAGAATAGAAGGTAGCATAGTTTGATAGTTTAGCTTAGACTAAAAAGGAAGTAAAGTCTTCCCTTTGAATACTTTGTAAGAAGTTGTCGTGAACACTTTCATAATAAAAGAGTTTTCATTGATGGTGATCTCTTCTTTGCTATGAATAGCTAGCAAGGCTTCTTCATCCTTCCAATTCACGTAGAATCTTGAAGTAGCTTAAAGTAAAGTAGATTTCATTTCATGCAAGTACTTAGTAATTGTGGAATGTGGTGCTCGATTTGAACAAAACTTCGCTTATCCATACCACTAGCGGGCTCGCTGACGGTGGGTTCACCTTACATGGTCAACTGGAACATCATGAAACTTAACTTCGATTATGATTTATATGTTGGCATGCATCGTTGTGATGGTGTCTTCATGCTAGATTGTGATTTGAATACCTTTGATTACTCCTCTAAAGATTGCACCAGTTTTGTGGAAGCTATCTGAAGTGAGGCAAAGCAAAGGTCAGTTGAAGTCTGCAAGAATTGATTGCCATGTCCCACGCCTTAGAGTAGATTAGATCCTTCTTATCCCTAAACTCATTTAAATTCAGTTCATTTTTGGTTAGTGTTAGGAAACTTGTGCTTACCTGCCTAATCATCCGAACCACGTGAAGCCCTTAATCTATTATTTGTTGTTAGTTGTCGAACAATTGTGTAAGTCCCCTTGAAATACCAACAAAATCACATCGAGCCAACTAAGACTATCCAACACCTAGAAGGAACCTTGGAGTTGAACGCACGAACTTTCTTGCAATCTAAGCGTGTTGGATACTTTGATCAAGAGAGAATAGGGTAGCCGTTGGCAACTTTATTCTGTGTTGGTGCAGTCATGAAAAACACATCAACACAACTGATTTAAATTCCTAAAATCAACACAAATCCTGATTTCACCATTCTTTTTCCATATAGGAACTATATTGGACACCCAAGTGGAGTGATGAATAGGAAATATTATCCTTGAGTCCACCATCTTTTGAATCTCTGTGTAGATAGTGCTTTGAATTCGTGGATTGTAATGTCTTTGTTTCTGTTTGAAAGGATTAACATCAGACTTCAGAGGAATTGTGTGAGACAATTCTATGGGTGTGAAGACTTTCAAGTCTTCGTATGACCAGACAAAAACATCCTTGTACTGCTTGAACAAGGCGATAAACCTCTCAATCTCTTCTGGAATACAACACTTGCCTAAATTTACAAACCAAGGTTTGTCTTTAGTGCCTATGTTGACTTGATTATATTCTAAAGAAGTATTAGCACCTGACCTCTTCTGATCTTGGATGTAATGGTCATGCTTGTCGAAAATATCCTCTAAAGATACAAAACCCTTAGGAACTGATTTCCTTTTAATTGTATAATCCCAGAGTCTGCATCTTCAAAATCTTCTAAAAGTAATTCTTTAGGAGTGGTGCTTCCTTCAAAGAACAATTCTTTGTAATTATCTCCCATGAAGAGAAATTCTTCACTATCATCATCGTCATCAAAGACTTGCCAGTTGTCTGAGTTATCAGGTACAACTGACTTGTAAATCATCTCAATAGTAAATGAATTCTGATGAAAGTCAAAATTTGGCATGAAAAGAGCAGCTGAAACTGCAAGAGCATCAACTTTGCTATTGTTTGTTCTTGGAATGTATTGGATATTAAATGTATCAAACCAGTCGATTGCATTCCACACCCTATGTCTGTAGGATCAAAGGAGACTATTCCTGACTTAGAAAAGATCTTTAATTTGTTTTACAATCAATTCTACATCTCCTTCGACTCTAAGCAACTTGATCCCCATATCCTTCGTGTTCTTGAGACCTAATAAAAGCGCCTCATATTCAACAGTGTTATTGGTGCATTCAAATTGCAACCTATATGCGAATGGATATAGATGACCTTCGGGAGAAATCATGACTACTCCCGCTCCTGAGCCTGATGTCGAGCAACTACCATCGAACTGCATTGTCCACACTTTTGATTCTTCATTTGACAAACCTATGGAAAGTACAAATTTCTGACAATCTTCGGTCACTTCTGACACCATAGCATATGTGCTCGGACCCGTGTCTTGATACAACACTTGAGCATGTGGATCCTGGGACTTTACCACCGTAAACTTTGACTTTGCCTCAGGCTCCAGCTTCAATGTGCCCTTCTTTAATGGAATTGTCGCGAACAACCAATCCATTTGAATTTCTCCTTCGAGATCTTTACAAAAACTCCTACTAAGTAGCATCCCGTAGCTGATAGGAATATCAGCCACTAAAAAGGTCACCATGATCTTCTTCTCAAGGCATGACGCTAACCTTGTGCATCTTTAAGTTGACTGACTAATGGCACCAGCTTGGACTCAAATGAGTAGCATTTTTCTTGAGTAGGAGTGCACGATAGTCCCAATGCATTCATAATCTGTAGAGGAATAACGTTATCCAAAGCTCCGCTATCAATTATACAATTGCTCAATTTGAAACCTCCTATATATAAGGATATATAGAACAGTTTTGGCTTCTCTTCTACAGGCATGGAGGACTATAGTAATGTTGGCTAGGCAGCAGCCTTCTTTTTCACAACCTTCAAGATTCTATCCATCTGTTTTGGATGATCTTGTAGATACTCCAGTTGAGAGATTTGCACATTCGTCTTTATCATAAAAGACATGATGTAAAAAATTGCTGAAGATGAATCTAGAGCAGTTAGCAAAATGTTTTCTTGTGAAGTTTTAGGATTGGAAGTAGAAGCTACTTCCTTACATTTTGCATTTGAATTTCGCTTCTCTTCTTCCTCCTGTGCTTTGAAATGTTGCGTATGTGTGAACACAGGTGAGGTGATATTCTCATGATTAACCATGAGAGAAAAGTGGTGGTATTCTTCTTCATGTTCTTCATTTACAAGTTCTTGATCAAAATATCCCGTTTCGAAGTCGCCATCAAAGTCGTTTGTTTGTGAAGAGACGATGTTTGAACTAGAAGGTACAAAACCTGAATTAGGAGCAGTATCAAAAAATCCCATGAGCTGATTCATTCTTTGATTCTCCGGACATGTAGTGTCAATGTGTTCAACAAAATCATGGAAAGTGCAAAAGACTGTGGGTTTCTCAGCTTCATTGTTTTGCTTCAGTTATGCTTGTGGAAACTTTGACTTGTAGTTGTTATACGGCTAGAAGTTGTTTCTCCTTGGCTGGTACTACTGTTGAGGTTGAAATGACGGTGGTGTGGGCAAGGTTGGTTGCCCTTGAGAGGGTGACTGTCTCTTTAGTATAGTCACCTCATTTGCTACCTTTTGTAGCAACGGATCAGCCGAAGCTTGCACGAGCGGTCTGATTGAATCATCCTTCATCTTGCCCATTGTAATCATATTGTCTTCAAGATTGATTGCTTCTTCTTGATGGAGCTATAGACTATCTTCTTCACTTATCTTCAAGAAAAAGGCTATTTTTGACGGTAGTGCTTAAATGAACTCATCAGAATTTCGTCAGATGGATTTAAAGTGTGAGAAAGACGTGTAACAAGGCGGATAAACCTTGCTACAAATTCTCTCATCGGTTCATGTTTCTCCATCTTCGAATTCGAGAGTTGTGCAAAAAGTCTATGATTGTCCTCAGCGAGCTTGAACCTCGCCAAGAACTTCTCACTCATAACTGCCCAACTAGTGATGATGCTTGGTTCTAGATTGTTGAACCAGTCTGCTGCGTTGTTCTCAAGAGTCTCCACAAAGAGACATACTGTGATGTCCTCATGTGCAACATGCAAAATGGAGCATGCCGCTGTGAATGTTGAAAGATGTTCATCAAGATGTCTAGAACCTGTTGTGACCTTTTCACACATCACCCCATTCAAAATGGGGACCCCCTAAATTTTGCTCCATTTGGGTCGTTTGGCTTTGTTTTGCGGTTGTCTCTTTTTGTTTCATCTATCTTTCCGGGGATGTACTCATCTTTTGAGCCTAAGTTGAAATTTTGGCTAAGTCTGTGAAATTAGGGTTTTCATTCTTTAGGCTAGTTTGAGGTTAGTTTGAGTGAGCGAATTGAAATCTGAGTTTGGCATTACAATCAAGAGGCTTCTAAAAGGTTCCCATTAAATTTTCACCGAAATCTAATAAATTACTATTTTTAGTAAGTGCTCAATTTGGGACCTTTTTCTTGAGAATTTTGAAATTCTAACTACTACACCACGTTTAGAACACTTTGAGCTGCTTTTCTACAAATTTTGTTGCATTAGACTCAAGACACTTAAAAGTGCTTACACACAAAATTTGAGCAAATTTTGACAACTTGCTATTTTTAGCAAGACCTGCCTTCGGGAGCTATTTTAAGGGTTTGTATGTTGGATTTTTCAATGCATGTCTGGATATTCTTTATGGTTTTTTTTGAGAGCTCCACGATGGTATAACATGCAAGTAAAGTTGATCACTTTTTAGGCACTTACTATTTTTAGCGGGTTCACTCTAGCAGCCCCCAGAGCTTCAATATAATGAACAGAGCAATCCAGAGTAGAAACAGATTCAAACAGAGGTCATCTGAGGCATATGCAAGTTAGATTAGGGTTTCCAACTTTAGCATTCAAAACGAGGGGTAAATCTTGGAAAAAATGAAAAACTGATGTATCCCACCATGATTAGCATCTCTCAAGCTGTCTACTAGTGAAATTTGAGCGCAATCTGCACACTTACTATTTATAGTAAGTCACCTCTAGAACAGGGCTAAAAATAGCAGGTCAGCATGCAGGGTAAATGTGAATAGGTAAAATGGGTCATGAGGATCACACTGGGAAAGTTTCAAGTCAAGAGGTATTGAAGAAGTTCAAAAACCAAGGGGTTACTAAAAATAGTAAACAAGGGCGAGCAGGCGAAGAATTAGCTAAGTGTTCAGATATGTCCAAGCTAAGAAATTTGGCAGGAGCCCCTATCAAATTCACCCATCATGGAGGAGTTAGGTGAAAAAATTTCTAAGTCTGAGAGGAATGGAAGAACAACACCATAGATGTGCCCTCAACATGGTAGTATACCCCCCTCAAATGTGCCATCATGAAGGAGGAGACATGAAAATTTGTCTAAGTCTTGGCAACTAGCATCACCACCCTTGAAATGCGCCCTAGGCATCAAGGTGACTTGAAGAAAATTCTAAGTCATATGAAATGGAGGCAGCACCCCTAGAATGCACCCAAGGTAGCAAGAGGCTTGAAAATGTTTCTAAGTCATCAAATGGCAGGTCATCACCTCAAATGTGCCCTCAACTAGCAGTACCCCCCTTGAAATGCGCCCTTGACAGGTTGATGGCATGAAAATTGGCTAAGGAAAATGGAAGCTTGACCCTTGAAATGCACCCATCATCAACAGGAGGTGTTTGAAGAAAATTCTAAGTCATATGAAATGGAGGCAGCACTACCCCCAAATGCGCCCTAGTTGTGGAGATGACTTAGAAAATTTCTATGTTTTGGAGAAATGGAAGCTCAGGGGGCGAAATGTGCCCAAGCTAAAGGTGAGTTGAAATTTTTTTCTAAGTGATGAAAATTGGAAGGAGACCCCTTGAAATGCACCCAAGATGTCAAGGAGGCACAAAAATTTTCGAAGTGTTTGAAAATGTCAAGAGACCCTCCAAAATGCGCCCAAGTGAATAAGGACTGATAAATATTCTAAGGCATAGGAAAATCAAACCTCAAGGGGTAAAATGCACCCTAGGCATCAAGTTGAAATGAATATTTTGCTAAGGCATTGAAAATGGAAGTGCTACCTAGCAAATGCGCCCAAGACTAGGGAAGATAAAATAAGCCTTAGTGGCCAAATATTTTCAAAGGTGAAATAATTAAATGTACCCCTTCGAAGTGCACCCATGAATAATAAAGTTAAAAAAAAATATATATTTTCTAAGGGGGGGAATGTTTTTTTTTTTCAAAATCTGGGGGTGTTGAAATTTTTCTAAGGGGGAATTAATTTTGAAAAATATCACACCTTGCCTAGTGATTTTAAAATGGGCGCTTGCCTTATGAATGATAAAATTTTCTAAGGGTGATAAAATTTCCTAAGGCTCAAATGGATAAAACTTTCTAAGGCAAAGAAAGGAAGGTAGAAGGGGAAAAATGCGCCTAAGCTCAAGATGGGATGAAATTTGTCTAAGGCATGAAGAATTTGAAGATGAAGTGAAACTAAAACATCAAGATGGTATATGCCCTAGCACTCAAATGTTGAAAGGTTGTGAAGAAAGCAAAGTTTGCTAGAGAAAAATGGTGAACTCCACTAGATCTAGAGATCACTCAAACCTTGGAAATCAAAACATGGAAATTAGGTCAGTGAAATGGAATTATACTATAAGCGTTTTGATGCTCTATTTTTTATTTGTTTTGCAGGATGAACACCAAGGCCAAAGTATGATGACCTGAGGTGATGGAGCAAGTACTCCAGGACAACATTACAACCTTGGAAGGGGATAAAGTTACATATTTCAAGCTCTTCTATAATGTCTTAGTTGCACCCCAAGTCATGAAGGGAGATGTTGGAAGAAATAGCTGTGTGGAAATTTCTCCTCAAAGACCCAATATGCGCCCAACTCAAGGAGGCAAGTGGCAAGGAAGAAGTGATCGAGTCCAAGATCAGGATGGAGAGATAATGAAGGCCCAAGGCGTTAAAGATCATCCTCGAGTACTAAAATGTTCTCAAGGAAAGGAGGAAAATCACCATCAAATAGGAGAAAGAAATTGCAGTCTTGAAGTCTTAGATTGAGAACGTGCATGCCATGTCACTTCAAGAAGTACAAGTTGTGTTGATTAGATTGATTGAGTCTGCAGTCAGGGCGAAGAATAGTGGGAACACGTTTTTGACAAGAATCTTTTGGAAGATGGTGGGAATTAAATGCTCATAGTGGTTAAAGGGAAAGAGTGGGCATTCTGGGCTCATTTATTACACTCCTCTTTCTAGCAGTTTTTAGGGAAGAATAGTAATCAGGGCTTATGTGGCTCGATCTAAGCCCTTCATTGTAATTGAATCTAAGTCATCCATTGGATTGGGCCAACTATAAAAGGGGCACTCCCCCTCATTTGTACAATTATTAGACATTAGACATAGAGAGACAGCTAGGAGATAGAGCATAGAGAATAGAAAGCATAGATTGATAGCATAGTTTAGATTGAAGAGGAAGGAAAATTTTCTAATTGAATGCTTTGTAAGAAGTTGTTGTGAACACTCTCATAATAAAAAGAGTTATCATTGATTGTGGTTTCATCTTTTGTTGTGAGTAGCTAGCGAGGCTTCTTCGTCCTTCCAATTCGCATAGAATCTTAAAGTAGAACTTAGAGTAAAATAGACTTTAATTCATGCAAATAGATGGTAGTTGTGGAATGTGGTGTTTAATTTGAGCAAGTTTCACTTATCCATACCACTAGCGAGCTCACTGACGGTGGGTTCGCCTTGCGTGGTCAACTGGAACATTGTGGACTTAACTTCAATTATGATTTACATGTTGATATGTGTCGTTGTGATGGTGTCTTCATGTTGAATTGTGATCTGAATATCTCTAGTTACTCCTTTGAAGATTGCACCGGTCTTGTGGAAGTTGTCTAAAGTGAGGCAAAGCAGAACTTGGTTGAAATTTGCAAGAGTTGGTTGCCATATCCCACACCTTAGAGTAGAGTAGTACTTTCTTAGGCCCTACAACCATTTACATTCAATATTTTCTGGTTAGTATTGGGAAATCTGAAGTTCATTGACAAATCTTTCGAAGTCTTGTGAAAAATTATTTTCCCTTCGATCTTCAACTGAACAATTATGTAAGTCCCCCTTAAGATACCAGCAAATCACATCGAGTCAACTGAGACTATCCACTGCATGAAGGAACCTTGGATTTTAATGCATGATCTTTCTCGTAATCTTAGCATGCAGGAGATTTTGATCAAGAGAGGATAGAGTAACCATTGGTAAACTTTATTTTGTGTTGTTGCGGTCATAAAAAACCCGTCAACAGAACCATCGCCATGAAATCTAAGGAAAAACTTGCGTGAACGCTTGGGTAGTTCATGATGTCCTTGTAAAGCCAACGGTCCAATATTGTCGCCCCAAGGCAAGGGGGCTGGACGTCTTGCATTTCTTCCATTTCGACCATTGTGGTTATTGTTGTTGTTATGATCACCCATTTCTTTTGCTGGAATGGGAATCTCTTCTAAATTTTCTCATTCAGTGAATTGATCAGGAGCCTCTTGAAAGACAGGTTCTGGCTAGATAGGAGGATTTCCTCTCCTTGTATATACTCGGTACGCCAAGATGCTTAATTCCACACGAGAGGTGGCAAGACTGGTCTACCTGCTACAAGATCTGATTTCTCTTCTTCTTTATCCAAAGTTGTAGCCACGTTTCTCTACTGAATCGTAGATGTATGATTTTCAAAGATAAAAGTGTGCAAGCTACTAATGATGTCTGACTGCTCTACTTCGATGGAAACTAGATTCTGCTGTATAACAGGCGGAATTAGTGCTAGTTGTTGTACTACAGCAGTAGGACGCCAAAAAGTCATAACTATGCAAAGCCTAAGCTTTGAGAAGTTTTCTTGCCTAGTGCCCCATAGTGAGCGCCAAAAAATTGTTGGCGTAACAACTAACACCTCTAGAGTGCAAGTTGGTACAGATAGCTATGCACACTACGTGATGAGTGCTCTTCAAATCAGGACAGGAAACTCCCTCGTTGTGCAAAAAAAATTCTTGAAAAGTAAACTAAACTAATTCCTATCTTTTTGTCTCAACTGAAAGTGGCTTGCGAGAAACTTCGAGCATTGCAACCAAGGATTTTTTGGTTTCGCAAGTCCTAACTAAAACTCAAAACTAACTAGCTTAAACTATCCAATCCAATCAAGAAATTAGAGCATAAGGAAACAGAGCGGGAATGATCTTACGCAATAAACTAGGTAAAGATTCAAATGTGAAGGCAAGGTGGGCACAACTATTTGCTTGTCTGAATAGGTTTATTATCACACACATCATACAATAAGCTTTAAGTACAGATTCTCAGTGTGAAGGCAAGGTGGGAACAACTATTTGCTCAATCTGAATAGGCACGGTAGGCACAACATATATTACTCTCTCCTACAAAAGTTATTTACAAATGAGAAAAAGCTCTTATTTATAGACATCAAAGGTGTAGGGAACCCTAAAATCACCTTGAGTCAACTACAGTCTTGCAATGCATGCAAGATTTATTGCTAAACCTTAATAAAGCAAACTATATAGTTAACTAGAAAGCTACCATCAGTTAACCGGTACATCAATCTAAATGGACAATGTGCAAGCATGCACGTCCTTATTGAAAGCAAAGTTAACTAGAATACTCGCATCAGTTAACGAAAACCCTAAAAGAAATTCCAAGTGAACATAGTTAATCCCAAAAAATACATGCATGAGATGTGAGACAACAAGTTAACTTGGAAAGAAGCGTCAAGTTAACTATTGTGTCTAAGGTCTATCCTGAAAGATGGGAATTGAAGTCTACTGGCCGTGATTTCGAGCAACCAACCCCTCCACAAGGTTGTTGATTGCATCACTGTCTGGAGCACTGATACTTTGCCGAAGTATACTATGTTTGTGCAGCATGTCCTCACTAGTTGTGATATGGCACTGAAGTTCACCTCTGCTCCTGATAGCTTCATCAAACAACACTAACATGACTGTAAGTTGATTCATCTTACAGCCAATGGTCTCCCCACTGAAAATACTATGAATGAGTGCCTAGAGCTCTGAGTGTACATCAGCAAGCTCAATATACGCACCACCCTCAATCTGATACCAGCATGGTATGCGAGACACAAGAGTCCTCACGTACCGGAGTTCACTAGTGACCTGCTCTCTACTCTTAGCCAACTCTGATGCCATCGTCTCCTCTATCTTCGCCTTGAATACCAACTGTCTTCCAAGCGTACATAGCCTTTTTATCTTTTGCATCTGTGACTGATCCATATGCCACACAAGTGAGCAATCATAATCTCATCTCGAGGTCTATCCATTGCCATGTCTCGCTCCTCATCTTGGAGACGTAGATGGAGTTCACATGCATTGTACCGCAACTGTTATAACTCTACAAGCACAAAGCGGCCTCTAGTAATGAACTCCTCCCAATCCTCCAAATGCTTGCCATATGCAACCAAGTAATTAAGCTGGCCTTGTTCTGCTGGTGGCTCTAGCATCAGTGGGAGTGTAGCGGTGACATTTTCCGTTTTATGTACAAGGCTAGAAATATATTGATGAAGCTGCTTGATTTCAGCCTTGAGGGCTTCCTTGTCTTCTTCGTCTTTTATTCTTCTATCCCTCACGCTATCTGTTGCAACTTGTAGGAGATCAACCTCTGTCTGGCGAGTGCTACGACCAAGGTTGACTATGATCACCTCGAAGTCCTGAACTTCAATCTCATTCAAACTCTTCCCCTCTAGAGGTATAGCAGTCTCAACCACAATCTCCATATCAGCATTCCTCTCCACATGTACCTGTTTCTTGATCCTCTTGTCTAGCGCATCCTGGTAGGCATGATCAAAATCTAAATGATCAAGGATGTAGGATGGCTGCCTCCTCTTCCTTCCCAGTTGACTCTCAAGCCAAGATGAGTCTCAGCTAATCCCACTGGAAGGATCTGTACTACTGATGTGAGGATCTGACGACAGTGAACGTGTAGAGGTGTTACTGCGGGGTGGCGAGTCTAAGTCCAAATCAATGTGAATTGGGACTAGAGACTGTTCCGGTGTCGGTGATGGAATGCAAGTCTGAACCTCAAGCTCTGGCAATCTCTGACAAGCTTCATGTGTGTCTTAGTATCAAGTGCCTTACCTTTTGAGTTGTTAGGCACTTGAATCTTCTTAGGAGGATTAGTCCTCTTCTTTTGTTTAGGTTTACACAAAGAAGGTAGTGAAGCATCCACTGGTGGCGGCTCTCTTCTAAGCATGACTACCCTCCTAGTCTTCTTGCTATCGAGGTAAAGTATACTGTTCTGGATAACTCTACTAGACCTCTCCTTTACTAGTGCGTATTCTTTGGCGAACCATTCAATAGTCGGCAGTGGTTGTGTATCAACCTGCTCTCTGAAAAATTGAGGAAGTGTATCTCCCTCATCATTTGATAAACCTCCTACATCTTCTACCAAGAAGACAAAAATCTGCAGGAGAGAGAAATGGCCATAGCTGCATCTGCGCACCTCAAATTCATCCTCATAGTTCACCCAATAGTCCTCCATTTTAGGCTTATGGTATAAGCGAACACCAAGGCGAGTTGAGTAATGACCCCAAGGATCATAGGTGCGAGTATCAACAAGGTACTCGAGTTTACATTTCTCCAACTCCTGTCCTATATACAGCTTTAGCATCAACTACTGTCCTACACCAATATATTCCGAACTGCATGGGAAAGTTGGCAGCTTGTTTACGGTTGTGGTGCAAATTTCAATGAACATCATATAGTTGCCTCAGGAACTCCATAAAGACTGTCCTATCCAAAGGATAGCATGGAAGCATGGCTTGATTTCTTGTGTATTCATAGACGCAAATGTAGGTATATGTAGGGAACTGAATGAACCAGTCCGCCCAATCAACCATCGCTGCTCTAGCAACCGCTAAGATAGGAACATGCAACTCTCGGTCTAGATTCCTCACTGTGTATGTCAAGAAAGCCTCATGCACACGCTTGAAATGTCATTCAACCTTCATGAACTCAAGCTGGTCATAATAATGGTAGACTTTCTGAACACTAAGTATACCCATCGTGTTCAACCCTGTAAACTGACCCTGATATGCGATCAAGTATATGAGGTAGGAACACATGTGAAACTAGTGTGCAACTAGAAAACCGGTGATTTGCTCGTGGAGAAAGTCGCTGATGAAGGATGCCCAATCATAATGCTCTTGCCTGGAGATGATCCGACCAATGATGTAATACATCCAGGGCTGAAATATGTTTGCATCTAAATGACCTGAGAGGCAATTGAGAATTGTAATCAAAATCGCATACTCATCCTTATATTCACCACGACCCACGTTGCTTTGCAACTTGTTCTTTTTCTATGTTAACCAATGCTCTGCCATCTTAATTTGACACTTGTCCATATCAACATTAAATGCACGCTCACACTGCTCCATGGAAATGACTAGACTGTTCGGGTGTTGAAGAATACCAAAACATCTTTCGATGTCCAGGGGTTTGAGACTGCATATAACCCGTCCATCTATTGACTGTATCTCACGAGTAGCAGAATTGTAATGCTTAACATGAGACATTACAAACTCTACGCAATGAATTGAGATAGGTATGGAAGCGGCCTCAAGCAACCCGGAATGTTGAATGTTTTCAAGTATCGAATCTTTAATCTTGATTGGATCCAAGACTGGTTCTAGAAGCACCTTATGTAGGTTCGTATCAACAGTTTTGATGTAGTCATGAGTCAAGATTGACTTGGTCTTGAATTCAAGCTAAGTGTATTCTAGTTTGAAAAACTCGCCTGTTGATTGTGAACACGGCTATATTCTGACAATTTTTCCAGAAAACTAAAAATAACCTACTGAGGCTAAAACTAGCCTATCGGAGGGCAATTTTCACAAAAAATTATGAGATTTGGGTTTTTTCCAAAAAAAGATTCTAAGACAACCCAGAATGTCAAAAATGTGAAAATTTGACTTCTACTCAACCATGCAAGGAATTTTTAGTTGAGAAAATTAGAGCCTTGAAAACTGATGCTCTGGAGAAAATTTTCCTGAAAATTCTAGTACATGGGTTTTCTCAAGGAAGCTATTCTGAATAGACCCAGATGATTTGCTTTGCCAAAATTATCCAGTTCTTCAAACATGCGAATGAATTTAAGACGAGAAAATTGAAGAAATTGAGGACGTTTTTTTATGTTTTCTTCTGCCAAAATCGCCAGTTGATCTTGAAATAGTTGATGAATCTAGACTTGTACCTGCAAATGGAATATTTTAATGTCTTCACCACTGATTGTTGATGAAAATTTGCCCAACTCTAGAGGAAATTCACTTTTTCTCAAGCTGGATGAATAAGATATAATGGACGCCATGAATAAATAGAGCAAAATCGCACCATAAAAGCATGACTGCAAGATTTAAAACCCTGACTTTGAAAAGAATTATCTGATTGGACCCCCTACAGTTGAACTGCCACTGACTCGGAGTCCCGAATTACAAAATAATATTAAAATATTCAAACTCTTTCTCACATACAAATTTTAGAATTTAATATTAAAAGGGGCCAATAATGAATTATTGAAGAAAATCACCACCTTTCATGCTGGCATGCAAAAAGTCAAATTTAATAATATATTTGATAAATTAGCAACATTCTCAGCATATTGATTCCGAAAAGTCAAAGATTAACTCTCCAGGCGTGCATTTGCACAAGTTATGAGATTTTTTGCTAAACTTCCTACTTTATAGCTGACTGCAAACTTACAGTCGCCCCTGTTCAACACTGATTTCTAGATGACTAAGTGAAGTTGTGATTGAGCCGAGATATCCATCGCGAAGCCTACAGAGCAAGGATGAAATGATAATTGGGACCTGCAACTGCTAAAATCAACGTTTGACACCTCAAAAACTTAGCCGCTTTTGATTAAATTGATGCAAGGTCTCCAGACATCCATTTCTCCATTTTGCCATCTGACACTTCGAACTGCCATTACTGGTGAACTATGAACCCTGTTGACTGGATGATAGGTTAATTGCATGATTGGAAGAATTCTACATCCAATGACTATATGTAAGGCACCTGAAAGCTGCGTTAAGGACCCCAAAAGCAAGGGCGCCCCTAGCTTGTGAAGGCACAAACACCATTTTGACAAAAGTGTAACTTTTATCTGGATACCCTACTTTGACCTCTGACATTGGGAGCTGGAGTGCTCTGATTCGCGCACTATCAATCTCTCTACATAGCTAGATCAACTTATAAGAGATGTCTCTGGAGGCGACAAAGCAAGAAAACTGCTTCTAAGACCTCAAAAAGAAGGGCGCCTTTTCCAAAGGGATGTGTATTTTCCATGCTCATTTTTTCGGCTATCTAATCTCTTCACCACTCTACACCAACCTCTCATGTACGAGCATTTTCCAAATCCTGACGACTGATGGTTGGACTTGTTAGATAGCTAGAGTAATTACGCACAAGTCTCATGAAGATTGTGAATGCTAAAAACCCCATCTGACAGGCCTAAAGGCTGGGCGCCCCTGGCCTACAAAGGTACAGGTGTGTATTTCAACATTTCTCCACCCTCTGATTTACGTGCTCGGTAGAACCTCTGCCACGATCACTCAGAATGTTGGATCGTCTCCGAATTGGTGCGTTGCAGAGCTAGCCTAGATTAGAAAAGATTTTAGGAAGACAACATCTACAAATTAAATCATCTGAGGAGTCAAATTCAAGGGCGCCCTTGGGCTACAAGGGCACAAAAACTGAATCTTGACAGTCCTCTGTGACATACAACCTCCTCATACCTTCAGCTTCTAACTTCAATTACCAGAGTTCTGTACTTCGGGTGACCTCGCTTGATAGCTCGTCAGAAAGCCAGACTAATTCTAAAGAGATTGAATGCATTTGCAAGCACATGCAACAAGCTCTGGGCCTTCAAAAGGAAGGGCGCCCCTAGGCTATAGGGGCGCGGACCTACTTTCTGCTTGAAATCTCCATCTATTACATCCTCCATAAATACTTCTCTGGCCACTGAAATGACCTTGTAGGAGTATAATTTTGTCGTGAAGCACTTCTCCATTATCACATGCCTTGCTTTGATTCTGAGGTTCAAGTTCTGACCTCCAAGTATTGACCAATTGCTGCCGACGGCTGACATGACACTGACCAAAGTCCATAATTGACTTGCCCAAAAACTGTATTTTGACATCATTCTAGCAAGGTTTAGACTCTTTTAAGCAAAATGCCTTAATGAAGCAAAAAATTTGGTTTGGGTACAACAAGCTACACACAACTTCATTGATTTAGGTTTGGTAGTGAAGCATAAGTTAACCACTCAAGGCTTTGAAGGGTTCAACATCATGGTGGCTGGTGGTGATAGGTTGACATGTAAAAGGAAGGTCCCTCAATTGAGTATCACTCTTGGCAATTATACCATCACAAATGACTTCTACGTGGTGGACTTGGGAGATAAACATGCTATATTGGGTATTCAGTGGCTCTATTCATTGGGGGAGTATTCACAAAACTTCAAGAAGATGACACTTAAGTTTTGGATAGCGAATGGTAAGAGAGCGGTGCTTAGGGGAAAAGCTTTCCAAGGATGTATCAATAAAACGCATGGAGAGCATTTCCCTTCATCAGGATGTATCAGAGGTAGCAGTGGATGAAGTGGATAGAGTAGATGGCGTTCATGATGTTGATGATATTGCTGCATTGGGTGAAGAGTCGTCCTTTGATGTTAACAGTTTGGCAAGGAATGCAGGAGACTTCTATCTCAATTGCATTATTAGGAATGTACATCAATTTGCTTTTGATCCACGTGTGGAGGATATGACCATGGCATTATTTACACAGCAAGGTGGGTTGAAGGAAAGGAGTTTGGCTTCATCAGTATTTGACTTGCCAATAACTTGAGAGGATGATTACAAGTAGGAATTGAAGACTTGGTCTGGCTGGATTCCACAAATGCACTTGATGGATTGTTGGCATCACAGGTTGGTGAGTTTGAACTTTGATAGGGACTTCAGCTTTGTTCAGAGGTGGTTAAGAGGAGTCCTTCTCAGGGTTGTTTGGGATATAGGTGGATGGTGGATAGGTTTGCTCTAGATTTTATGGCAGTAGTCTTGGGATGGCAGTCACGAATTACTTGAGGGAAAGCAATCTTTGGGAAGGGAGGACTATCATGTCCCCAATTTGGAGCAATAAGGAGAATATACTAAATTAATTACTTATAAGGTTATTAAATAAATAAATATTAAAAGTAACCTTATATTTAATTAATTTAATATTAAAGTGACTAAAAATAAAATAATATCAAAAAGTCACTTAAAAGAATAAAATAATAATTTATTCTAGAAGCTTCTTGAAAATACTTGTGAATTCTTTATAAGGAGCTTTTGGAGGGCATTTGGGATAGGCTGGAGTCAATTACATTTTCTGAATATTGGAGAGCTTCAATGTTTGTCTTAGTTGGAGAAGTCAAATTCTCTTATGTTGTTGGTTCCGGTTGTGCAGCACCAACCCTAACTAGTTGAGAGTGAAGGATATTTCAGTCCTTTCCATTGAGCAAAATTTGTGGCCAAGGGCCAATTTTGGGTTAGTAAATTTGGTGAATGAAATCTGAGGTTACCACAGACCATTTGTAGCTTTGGTGAAGGTCGATTTTGCTCTTCATAGTTTGTATCTTCAACGATTTGCATGGAGGCTTGCATCATTCTCTTCTAGGCGGCTTGGAGGCCATTCTTGGTGCTAAGTGGAGGTCAATTTTGAAGACATTAATTTATATTTACCACTGCTGGATCAGAACAGGGGCGGCCATGAAGGTGGTCCAATTTCAGGCTTAGGAGGCATCATAAATTCCAATAAAATTTGTGGAGACACATAGGAGGTTTAAGGTTAAGGGTGCACCAGCTTTGGAGGCAAAGATTGCACTATCAAGGAGAATAGAATAACTTTTTGGAGGCTGCCTTCATATCTCAGGTTCCATCGATTTCATCTAGTTGGCATTACATTAGCTTGCATTACATAATAAGGGTCTGCATCTGCTAGTTAGGGTGATGTCTCAATTCTATGCATTGTAATTGTTCAAATCGGATTGTAAACATTTTATATCAGGTGTCAAGGGACTGCCATTGAAGTGATATCAGATTTGCATGTATTACTTTGTATGCCAAGAGTCTTGGAAAGGCACTGTAACTCGTCGCTTCATTTCAGTTAATACTAAAGAAGTGTTGCATTGCATTCATCTACTGTATTGCACATGATTATGGATGTATGCCAAGTGTTTGGCAAAATGCCCTTTTGCTGTAGGTGAACATGTTGCATAGTTAATTCATGTATATGCATTCAAAAATACAAAAAAAGGTTGCATCTCATCTTAGTTTCTTGAGTAATCTCTTTTGCAAGCATTTTTAAGCTTCAAAAACTTCTTAAACATCAAATCAACCCCAAACAAAGCAATCTGAAACTTATTATCAGCAAACTTGAGGTTGCAAGCAATGTTTGTCAAATTGTGTAAGGCAGAAAATCAGAATTTTTACATCAGATTTGGCAAGGCACTTTACATAGTTTGATGTATGATTTCTGTTGTACCCAAACCAAAATTTTTGCTTCATCAAGGCATTTTGCATAAAATAGTCTAAACCTTGCTAAATGATGTAAAGCACAGTTTTTGGGCAATATCAAGCATGGAGTTTTTGTCAATATTTTGTCAGTTAAAGGCAGTTTCATTGATTAGAACCTGAATCAGAGACTCAGAACGAAGCATTTCATGATGGAGGAGCGTCTCACGATAGCATTTCATGTTGCACATGGTCATTTCAGTGATCGAGATGATGATTTCAATGGTCAATTTTCGAAGATTTCTCAAGGAAAAGCAAAAAAGCGCACCTGTAGCCCAGGGGCGCCCTTCTTTTTGAAGGTCAAAATTTTGTGATAAGTGCTCAAGAATACAGTCAAACTCTTCTGAATTGGTCTGGCTATACAATGAGCTATCCAGCGAAGCTTTCCAAGACCCGTAACTCCGGCAACTGGCGATAGAAGTTGAAATTTCAAAAAAATTCACATTTTACAATCTTGTCCTTTTCCAGCAAAAGCGCGCCTGTAGCTTGAGGGCGCCCTTCTTAAAGAGATGTTGGATCTTGGAATTTTTGATGATTGATACAGTCAATCCCTTCATGACTAGTCTACTCATCCAACGAGTTATCAAACGTAGTCATCCGAGTCCCAGAGCTCTGGCAGTTAACATCTGAAGATGAGCTTATAATGGAGTTTTCACGTCCTTGAGCTTCTTCATTGTATTTCCAGCGCAACTATAGCTCAGGGGCGCTTGTTAAAATGACCCTTGAGATGGCAGAATTTGCTGATGAGGTATTCCTGACATTAGTGCTACTCTAGCCTAGCTCCGCGATGCACTAAGTTGCCTATTAATCCGACATTTTGACAGATCGTGGCAGAGGTTCTACCAAGCACGTAATTTCACGGGCGGACCAGCAAAATTTTCATTGTATTTCTACAGTCCAGAGGCGCCTAGCCTTTAGGCCTGTCAGATGAAGTCGTTCGCGTTTGAAGTCTTCACGAGACTTGAGCATAATTACTTTATCTATTCAACAAGCCCAGCCATCAGCTTCCAGGATTTGGCAGACACTCGTACGTGCGAGGTCTTTAATGAAGTGTTGAAAAGTGAAGACATCCAGAAAATGGCCAAGTATGGAGCGTATATTTTAAATAAAATACGCACTTGCATTTTTGAGGTCTTAGAAGCAGTTTTCTTGCTTCGTCACCTCTAGACATGTCTCTTGTAAGTTCTTCCGGCTACCCGTTGAGACAAACGGCACTTGAATCGGATTATCCCAGCTTCAGATATCAGAGGTCAAAGTAGGGCATCTGGTTGAAAATTGAACTTTTGTCAAAATGGTGTCAATGCAACTGTGGCCCAGGGGCGCTTTTACTTTTGAGGCCCTTAATGCATTTTTCAGATGCCTTGCGTACAGTCGTTGGATGCGGAATACCTTCAGTCACGCAGTGAGCTTGTTTTCCTGTCAGCAGGGTTCACTGTTCGTCGCCAGTAGCCGTTTGAAGCGTCAGATGGCAGTTTGGGAAAATGGCCGTCTGGTGTCGTAAAAGCAACTTAATCAAGGGCGCCTAATTTTTTGAGGTGTCAAACGATGGATTTTGCAGTGTTGACTCCCAGCAGACATTTCCTCCTTGCTCTGCAAACTTTGTGATGAATATCTCAATTCGGTCTCAGCATCACCCGGCCACCCGGAAATCAGTGTCAAAGTTGGCCAGTTGTAACTTTGTAGTCAGCTACAAAGTAGGAAGTTAATAAAAAGTGCAATATCTTGAGCAAATGGACGCCTATAAGGTCAAATGATGACTTTTCGGAATCAGTGAAGTTCGCCGGTGAATCTCAAAGCTTCATTCGGTTTGTCAACTGAATTTAAATAATATTTAATATTTATTCTTGCATATTTAAGCATTAAATGGCGATTTTCTAAAGTTGGCGCCCTCTTTGTGCTTAGATACCAAATTGCATGATAAATATTATTTTATTATTATTTAAATTCGAACTTCAAAACAGTGGCAATTCAATTGGAAGGGGTCCAATCAAAGCATTCTTTCAAAAATCCAGTTTCTATTCTTGGAGTCATGCTTTATAGTGCGATTTTGCTCTATTATTTGTGCAAACATGGCACCTTCATTTATTATTCACCAAGCTTCCAGAGAAATTCGTATTTTTAAGAGAAATTCATATTTTCAAGCAAAATTCGTTTTTCTTCAAGGCAAAGGCGTATTTTCAAGCAAAATTCGTTTTTCTTCAAGGCAAAGGCGTATTTTCAAGCAAAATTTGTATTTTTCAAGGCAATTCTTATCTTCAAAGGCAAATTCGTAATTTTCAAGAGTTGGGAAAATTTCTCACCAGCAATCATTGGTGAAGACATCAAAACACTTTCTTTGCAGGTACAAGTCAGATTCATCAGCAGAATTCGAGGCAAAGTGGCAATTTTAAAAGAAGAAAAGCATCAAACCCTCATTCTTCTATCTTAAATTCTTCTATTTCTCATCTTGAATTCTTTTGCATCTTTGAAAATTAGCAACTTTTGACAAAACAAATCATCTGGGTTGATTCAAAATAGCTTCCTCGAGAAAACCCATGTGCCAGAATTTTTCAGGAAAATTTACTCCAGAGCATCAGTTCTCGAAGCTCTAATTTTCTCAACTGAAAATTCCTTGCATGGTCGAGTAGAAGTCAGATTTTTGCATTTCTGACGTTCTGGGTTGTCTTAGAATCTTTTTTTGGACAAAACCCATATCTCAGAGTTTTATGTGAAAATTGCTCTCCAACAAGCTATTTTTAGTCTCAGTAGGCTATTTTTAGCTTTCAGAAAAGTTGTCAGAATATAGCTGTGTTCACAGTCAACAGGCGAGTTTTTTAGAGTGCAGTTCACACAGACTGAATTCAAGGCCAAATCGGTCTTAATTCATGATTTCATCAAAAAAGCTGAGACCGATTTGTATCAAGCGCATTCGAAGGGTTGAAGGGTGGTCAGTCAAGTTCACATGGTTGCATGCCTCGTATGGCTGATTGTCTTCCAAAGCCAATTTACAGGGTTGATACCGTTGGAGTTTTGCATGTGCAGCAAGTTCATTTGCATTTCTCACAACTAGAGTGTGCTCAGTCAAACCTCACAGTTTCGTCATGCCAAAGCGTCAGAAGCATCAAGCTGCAGAAAAGATAGTGGCCATCACTTCAGTTACAGAGCCGCCAAAGTTACCAGTCAGTGAAATGCTAGTTTGAGTGTGCAAAGATTGCCAAGATTGCTCAAGTTGTTAACATTCGGGTGCTGATGTAGTCAACAATCTCATTGAGGGATTGGTTGCTCTAGATTGTGCACAGTAGACTTCAGTTCCTACCTCTCAGGATAGACATTATACACAAGAGTTAAACTTGGCATTACCTTCTCAAGTTGACTCGTTGTCTTGTCTCATGCATATCTATTCTGAGATCATCTTTGTTCACTTGGAGTTGTATTTAGGGTTTACGTTAACTGATGGTAGTGTTCCAGTTAACTTGCTTTCAATAAGGACGTGCATGCTCGGACAATTGTCCATTTTTAGATTAGATGTTTCGGTTAACTGATGGTAGTTTGCCAGTTGACTGTATAGTTTACTTTATTAGGGCTTAGCAATAAATCTTGCATGCATTGCAAGACTGTAGTTGACTCAAGGTGATTTTAGGGTTCCCTACACCTTTCGATGTCTATAAATAAGAGCTTTTGCTCATTTGTACATAACTTTTGCGTGATAGCATACATGTTGTGCCCACCTTGCCTATAGTATTGCTATTTTGTATCTGTTCAAGAACTTTTCCACGAGAGAGAAATATATGTTGTGCCTACCTTGCCTCAATATTGCTCGTTCTGTATCTGTTCATGACTATTTACTATTATGATGAATTGTTATGCCACATAGGGTTTCATGCAATTATGATGGTGAATTCTTGCTTTAGTTAGATATAGTGGCTAGTTGATCGTAGATTGTATGCGTGTGTTGCCAATGCAATTTATTATCCTAGTTGGCTATCCCTTCATGTTATGTGTTCAATAAACTCGTTCAGATTGAGCTGATAGGTGTGCCACCTTGCCTTCAAGCTAAGAATCTGTAATTAGTTTATCGTGTATTGTTGTTTCCAATAAGCCTATTCAGACAAGCAGATAGTTGTGCCACCTTGCCTTCACGTTGTGAGTCCGTACCCGGCTTATCGTCAGATAATCATCCCTGCTCCATTTCCTCATGCTCTGTTTTCTTGAGGAAACTGGATAGATTTAAAGAAGTTCGCTTAGTTGTAGTTAATGATCTGCGAAACTAGAAAATCCTTAGCTGCAACGTTCTTGGTTTTCTTAACCTTGTGCCTCTTCCAGCTGAGAACAAAAAGATAGGACTTAGATTACTTCTCTTTTCCACGCATTCCAGCACTACGAGGGAACTTCCCCTCCTAATTTGAAGAGCACTCATTACGCAGTGTGCATAGCTGTCCGTACCAACTCTTACTCCAGAGGTGTTAGTTTTTACGGCAACAATTTTCTGGCACCCACCGTGGGGCACGAGGCAAGAAAACTTCAAGAAAAGCTTGACACTTTTATTTCACGGGAATGATCACACTCTGGCATCCAATTGCATGATTCACACAGAAGCAATGGATGATAACAACAATAATGCTGACAGGCGAAGGCCACCCTCATTACCTTGGGGTAATAACATTGGACCTTTGGCTTTTGAGGTAAATCATGAGTTACCTAAAGGGTCAAGGAAGTGCTTTCCCCGGTTTCACGGCGATGGAACTCAACACCTGGAGGACCATTTTTTTGTGTTCACAACGGCTTGCACCATTTTGCACGTAGAACATGAAGACATCGCGGTGCGTCTCTTTGTCGAGACTCTTGCAGGAAATGCTGCCAACTGGTTCAATCACCTGGCACCAGGCAGTATCACAAGCTGGGCAACCATGAGCGAGAATTTTTTGGCGAGATTCAAGCCCGCTGAAGATAGTCATATGTTGTTCGCCCAGCTCACAAATTCAAAGATGGAACGCCATGAACACGTGAGGGATTTTGTAGCAAGATTTAATCGTCTTGTTGTAAGAATTTCTTCTACATTCGATCCATCACCGGAGATTTTGATAAGCTGTTTTATAAATGCTCTTCCATCAGAGATAGCCTTCTTCCTCAAGACGGTCAAAGCAACAGAGTTGAAGAGTGCGCAAGAACACGCCATTGAGTTGGAAGATAATATGATCACTTCTGGCCTGATGAAAATAGATTCTATCAGATCTCCAGTTCAGCAACTGTACCAGCCAAAGAGAGACAATCTTCAGCCACGGTTGCCAATATCTCCACCAAGATCAATGACTGAGGCTGCACACAGTGCAGTATTTTGTCCTTTCCACAATGATGATGCACATTTTGGATCCACATGTCCAAAGAACCTGAGAATGATCCAAATCATGAAGCTACTCCCAGTTCTAGTTTTGTACCAACATCAAGTTCGAAGGTTGTTTTACCACAAATGGACAACTTCGATGGCGACTCCGCAGCAGGATACTTTCATGAAGAACCCGTAAATCAAGAAGAAGAAGAAGAAGAATACCGTCTGTACGCTCCTCCTGTGTTTACATGTGATCAACACTTCAAAGCACAGAAAGAAGAAGAAAGGCGGAAATCAAACGAAGAGGGTAAAGAAGTGCCTTTCACTTCTAAACCTAAATCTTCACATGCAATTACTATGCCAGTTGCTCAAGAGACGTCTTCAGCAAATTTTGACATCGTAGCTTCCATGATGAAGACCAAGGTACAAATCTCTCAACTAGAATATCTTCAGGACCATCCAGAAGAACTAGATCAGATTCTTAAGGTTGCAAAGAAGCAGGTTGTGCTCCAATCATTTGTTACAGCAGAAGCAAAGCCTAAAACGGGTCTTGGTAATTGTGTAACTCTGTCAGAGATAAAAGTTGAAGACCAGAACATTGCTTGTTCTGAAAAGAGACCGACGGAGGAGACAAAGTCATGGACAATACAGTTCAATGGAGGTTGTTCAAATACATTTTTAGAAGCAAGGGAATTGATCATATCCCCTAAAGGACAGTTGAACCCTGTTGCAAATTGCCTGCAATTGGAATTCAATAAAGCTGAAAAAGAGTTGCTTTTGCAAGGCCTCAAGGATGCCGAAGACATGGGAATCAAACTCCTATGTGTTAAAGGTGGTGTAGAGCTGATCAACGAGCCGATCAAAGGATATTATCAGGTCAGAAAAGATCACCTACGACATTACAGAAATCGAGTTTGGAACTCGATCGACTGGTTTGAAGAATTCGACATCCCCAGGATGGACAACAACAGAACTAATGTCTCAAGAGTATCAGCCTTCCCATTTGCATCATATTCTGACTTTTGTCAGAGTACCTTTGCATGGATATATGAATACCTGAGAATCTTCATCCCAGAAGGATTGCCTCCTACAATTCCCAGAAGAAGAGAAGTCAAGCCTTTCAAGCAGAAATGACATCGATGGGAGGCTCTTCTCACTGCCATGCAACAAACAATATCCAAAGCACTTCATCTCTTCGGGGGTGGAGTGAATTTTCTTTAAGTAATTTTACCTTATGCTTTATTGTTATGTAGTTATGTGTTTCCCCGTTTTGTGATGTTTTGTTGTGTTTTAGGTGATTTAGGTAGTCTTGTTTTAGGTGATTTTTAGGTTAGGTTTTAGGTAACTACAAATGTTTCTAGATGAATAGAGAAAAGTCTTGACTCCAATGCCCAATTTTAAATCACTGGTCTACTAAACACTGAGATTCTTAGGTTCTCCTATGCCGTAGGTATCCGACATGGTCACCAGACAGAGCCTAATGTTGTACCCAAACAAAAATTTTGCTTCATCAAGGCATTTTGCATAAAATAGTCTAAACCTTGCTAAATGATGTAAAGCACAGTTTTTGGGCAATATCAAGCATGGAGTTTTTGTCAATATTTTGTCAGTTAAAGGCAGTTTCATTGATCAGAACCTGAATCAGAGACTCAGAACGAAGCATTTCATGATGGAGGAGTGTCTCATGACAGCATTTCATGTTGCACATGGTCATTTCAATGATCGAGATGATGATTTCAATGGTCAATTTTCGAAGATTTCTCAAGGAAAAGCAAAAAAGCGCACCTGTAGCCCAGGGGCACCCTTCTTTTTGAAGGTCAAAATTTTGTGATAAGTGCTCAAGAATACAGTCAAACTCTTCTGAATTGGTCTGGCTATACGATGAGCTATCCAGCGAAGCTTTCCAAGACCCGTAACTCCGGCACCTGGCGATAGAAGTTGAAATTTCAAAAAAATTCACATTTTACAATCTTGTCCTTTTCCAGCAAAAGCGCGCCTGTAGCTTGAGGGAGCCCTTCTTAAAGAGATGTTGGATCTTGGCATTTTTGATGATTGATACAGTCAATCCCTTCATGACTAGTCTGCTCATCCAACGAGTTATCAAATGCAGTCATCCGAGTCCCAGAGCTCCGGCAGTTAACATCTGAAGATGAGCTTATAATGGAGTTCTCACGTCCTTGAGCTTCTTCATTGTATTTCCAGCGCAACTATAGCTCAAGGGCGCTTGTTAAAATAACCCTTGAGATGGCAAAATTTGCTGATGAGGTATTCTTGACATTAGTGCTACTCTAGCCTAGCTCCGCGATGCACTAAGTTGCCTGTTAATCCGACATTTTGACAGATCGTGGCAGAGGTTCTACCAAGCACGTAATTTCATGGGCGGACCAGCAAAATTTTCATTGTATTTCTACAGTCCAGAGGCGCCTAGCCTTTAGGCCTGTCAAATGACGTCGTTCGCATTCGAAGTCTTCACGAGACTTGAGCGTAATTACTTTATCTATTCAACAAGCCCAGCCATCAGCTTCCAGGATTTGGCAGACACTCATATGTGCGAGGTCTTTAACGAAGTGTTGAAAAGTGAAGACATCCAGAAAATGGCCAAGTATGGAGCATATATTTTAAATAAAATACGCACTTGCATTTTTGAGGTCTTAGAAGCAGTTTTCTTGCTTCGTCACCTCTAGACATGTCTCTTGTAAGTTCTTCTGGCTACCCGTTGAGACAGACGGCACTTGAATCGGATTATCCCAGCTTCAGATATCAGAGGTCGAAGTAGGGCATCTGGTTGAAAATTGAAATTTTGTCAAAATGGTGTTAGTGCAACTGTGGCCCAGGGGCGCTTTTACTTTTGAGGCCCTTAATGCATTTTTCAGATGCCTTGCGTACAGTCGTTGGATGCGGAATACCTTTAGTCACACAGTGAGTTTGTTTTCCTGTCAGCAGGGTTCACCGTTCGTCGCCGACAGCCGTTTGAAGCGTCAGATGGCAGTTTGGGAAAATGGCTAAGTCTGGTGTCGTAAAAGCAATTTAATCAAGGGCGCCTAATTTTTGAGGTGTCAAACGATGGATTTTGTAGTGTTGACTCCCAGCAGACATTTCCTCCTTGCTCTACAGGCTTCATGATGAATATCTCAGTTCGGTCTCAGCATCACTCGGCCACTCGAAAATCAGTGTCAAAGTTGGCCAGTTGTAACTTTGTAGTCAGCTACAAAGTAGGAAGTTAATAAAAAGTGCAATATCTTGAGCAAATGGACGCCTATAAGGTCAAATGATGACTTTTCGGAATCAGTGAAGTTCGTCGATGAAACTCAAAGCTTCATTTGGTTTGTCAATTGAATTTAAATAATATTTAATATTTATTCTTGCATATTTAAGCATTAAATGGCGATTTTCTAAAGTTGGCGCCCTCTTTGTGCTTAGATTTCAAATTGCATGATAAATATTATTTTATTATTATTTAAATTCGAACTTCAAAACAATGGCAGTTCAACTGGAGGGGGTCCAATCAAAGCATTCTTTTGAAAATCCGGTTTCTATTCTTGTAGTCATGCTTTATAATGCGATTTTGCTCTATTATTTGTGCAAACATGGCGCCTTCATTTATTATTCACCAAGCTTCCAGAGAAATTCGTATTTTTAGAAGAAATTCATATTTTCAAGCAAAATTCATTTTTCTTCAAGGCAAAGTCGTATTTTCAAGCAAAATTTGTATTTTTCAAGGCAATTCATATCAGCAATCATTGGTGAAGACATCAAAACACTTTCTTTGCAGGTACAAGTCAGATTCATCAGCAGAATTCGAGGCAGAGTGGCGATTTTAAAAGAAGAAAAGCATCAAAACCTCATTCTTCTATCTTAAATTCTTCTATTTCTCATCTTAAATTCTTTCGCATGTTTGAAAATTGGCAACTTTTCACAAAACAAATCATCTAGGTTGATTCAGAATAGCTTCCTCGAGAAAACCCATGTGCCAGAATTTTTCAGGAAAATTTACTCCAGAGCATCAGTTCTCGAAGCTCTAATTTTCTCAACTAATAATTCCTTGCATGGTCGAGTAGAAGTCAGATTTTCACATTTCTGACGTTTTGGGTTATCTTAGAGTCTTTTTCTGGACAAAACCCATATCTTAGATTTTTCCGTGAAAATTGCTCTCCGAGAAGCTATTTTTAGTCTTAGTAGGCTAATTAGCTCAGAAAGGTTTTGTCAGAATATAGCTGTGATTCACAGTCAACATGGCGAGTTTCGGTCAAGTGCAGTCACACAAGGGTTTCGTGAGATTGATTTGTATCAATCGATTTTCAAATCTTTAAAGCTGGTCACTCAAGTGTCATGCCACATTTGGGTTCGTAAAGAGTTGGCGTGCAAATTCACAACTAGCAGTGCTCGTTCAAACATCCACATAGGGTTTCCATGCAATTATGATGGTGAATGCTTGCCTTATCGTTAGATATAGTGGCTAGTTGATCGTAGATTGTATTGCATGTCTCGCCAATGCAATGCATCTATTAGATCCTAGTTTGGTCCTTCATGTTGATGTGTTCAATCAGCACTCGCTTAGAGATTGATGAATATTGCCTATTTTGTATCATGACTATTTACTATTATCATGAATTGTTATGCCACAGGGTTTCATGCAATTATGATGGTGAATTCTTGCTTTAGTGATATAGTGGCTAGTTGATCGTAGATTGTATGCGTGTGTCGCCAATGCAATTTATTATCCTAGTTGGCTATCCTTCATGTTATGTGTTCAATCAACTCGCTTAGATTGAGTTGATAGATGTGCCACCTTGCCTTCAAGTTGAGAATCAGAATTAGTTTATCTGTATTGTTGTTTCCAATAAGTCTATTCAGACAAGCAGATAGTTGTGCCACCTTGCCTTCACGTGTGAGTCCGTACCGGCTTATCGTCGGATAATCATCCCTACTCCATTTCTCATGCTCTGTTTTCTTGAGGAAACTGGATAGATTTAAAGAAGTTAGCTTAGTTGTAGTTAATGATTTGCGAAACCAGAAAATCCTTAGCTGCAACGTTCTTGGTTTTCTTAACCTTGTGCCTCTTCCAGCTGAGATAAGAACAAAAAGATAGGACTTAGATTACTTTTCTTTTCCACGCATTCCAGCACTACGAGGGAGCTTCCCCTCCTAATTTGAAGAGCACTCATTACGCAGTGTGCATAGCTGTCCGTACCAACTCTTACTCCAGAGGTGTTAGTTTTTACGCCAACAATTTCAATCTTCCTTTACCTTAAATGATATTCAACAAGAATATTAACAGTATAAAAATTTAGTTACTCAGTAAACATCAAGTAGTAATTTGATCTTTAGTTGAAGCAAAACCCACAAGTAGATAAGCTTTTAAACAGCTAAGCCTTAGTTATTTGAGATTTCCGAAATCCCAAATAATAAACAAGGTCTGTTTACCTTCAGCCTGAAAGAACAGTAGATCCTTTAGTTTCAATAAAGTTGGGCATTTGAATGTGTGACTGTTTAAGCTCTTCCAAAGAAAATTTAATGTGAGACAATTCAATTTTTCGGTTAGATGTCATTTAAGCAAAAGAAAGATTTAAGCCCATTTTTTTGGAGCAATTATAAACAAACAACATTAAACAGTAGGAGAAATTTCCTACAAGACTGATGATAATTTGTTCAAAGAGAGAATGAAAGAAAAGTGCTAATATCAGCAATAAAATGTCTCCCACAGAAGCTGAACTATCTACTAGTGTCTTCATGTTCACCTCCTCCCGTGTATGGATTGCTTTTCCTTTAAGAATTACATAGCATAAAGTTTAAACCAATAGATTGTGAATAAATCCATTATCTGAGTGGTTGATCCATAAATTTCAGAGGTTTTCCATGTTCATGTTAATCTCACTTTCCAAGAATTTCTGTCAAAATCCAAACTAATTAAAATATATATATACTAAAAAGTTCTTGAAATTTCATTGAAAAAACAAATTTGGTTGTTGGAGTTTCATATTCCCCTGAACCGAAAGCTGAATTTTGTGTCTCTATCATGTGCAAGGGATGGCCCTTGAGTATTTGGTAGTTACAACATGCATATATTTATATAATTTCTTAGGACAGATGCATTTACAAAATATACCATAGATTTGATGGATGATGAGAATAAAAATTCAGTCTACCTATTGTTTGGGAAGGTACAGGCTTCTTCAAAAGGATAATTTCTATTTTCTTTGTTTGCTTGGCATAGATCCAATTGACAATCAGGTGTCCCAGCACAGTAAATAGATATCCCACAGTGCAGAGCATGAATGCAAAGGGATACACTTTCTCCCTCAAATCTTTAAACATTTCTGCTGAATCACTCAAGAAATGCAATAAGGCCGTCACCCAGAATACCTCTCCTGCAAACTGAGTTCCCATTGAAAGAAATTATCTGATTCCCTATGAAGAATGGAGAGATATCCCTCCAGAAAACATGACAACAAAAATTAAGGTGAGACACCAGATTTTCATGAGAATTAAAGGTTTTGCTCTTATGTTGAGCTTTGCATGACCAGGCTGATCAGCAAGTGAACAAGTGCCTCCTCTGTGAGCCGCAATTGTGGAATTAGTTAGCCCACAAGAATAATAAGAGTTACAAAGAACACTTGCAAAAACTTGAATGCCAGATATTTTGATTCACGTGAAACTTTTTTCAGTTACAAAGAAAGTTCAGTATAGATTGGCCTATTGGCCAAATAATTATTTTTTTATATTTGCTGTCTTCAAGTACCTGTTTCCATCTCCCATGCAACTACGAGTTCCTGCTCCCTACAAACTATGGATAAATCAAAATAGACTGATTTAAGATTGCAGACCAGTGTTACATTGAAGAAATTGTTTGCAGTTAAGGAAATCGAAAGATAATACAAAGTTAATCAAGGAATCAGGGAGGCTTACATTAGTGGGTTCTGAATAAATAACTGTTGTTGCTTCAGTAGAAAACTTTGTTAATTAGAACCTGTGAGTTGCAACAGTAACTCCAAAAGGTGCAAGTTTCTACTTATGGAAGTTGTTTGAGATATCTTGATTATTTGGTATATATATTGTATTTAAAGAGTATGCATTTCAGAGAATTTATATATGGATTAGTTATATATGAATTGAGAAGATTTTTTTATGTATATAATATCAAAAAGAAGTTCTAATTGATTCCATACACTAAAGATTGATCTTGCCATCTTCAGAATCAGAGTGAAAAATTGATATGTAAAGAGAGTTGAAATACATGATTCTTTGATACTTATAATTTATTGAATTATCAAATGAGTAGCCATTTATGGCAATGAGGTGCTTTCAGTTAAACTTTACCTTCATTTGGAGCTTCAATTTGTTTGCTCATGTTATTTCTATTGGTTGTAATTTCAAGTCCGATTAACCTGTTTTGATGATCTGCAGACATCAATATAATATTTTTTTTTATATTGCACAGGTATATAACAATCAGTGAGGTTCATGGTAGAGCTCTTTATTACTATTTTGTTGAATCCGAAAGAAATCCAACCAAAGACCCAATTCTTCTATGGCTTACTGGTGGTCCTGGTTGCTCAAGTTTCACTGGATTTGCCTATGAGATTGGTTGGTTAATTGAAATCTTGAATTACCATTATTTCTTTTCTTTACAAATACTCGAATATTGCCATTTTTAAAAAATGGTTTTACATTTTCCAATAAAATTCATATCAACACTAAACGAGCTAGGAAATAAGCATGCAGTTGAAGGACAATTCTTTAAATCACCCAAGGTTATTTCTAAGGTTCCACTCGACACATGTTGCTAAGCATTGATAATATAAATCAGGAAAACTATAGTTAAAATTGAATGCCTTGAATCCTTCTTTTTCCTCTTAGACTATAGAAGATGTAACAGTGCCTACTAACACAACTATCCTAATATAGGATGCTACTTTCAAGCTTAGCTATAGAACATATCATATATAATTCTCACATTTTCCTAATAAATAGGTTGTTGACTTATGTCCCCGGTGTATTCATACTGAAAACTTGAAGTAACATCAATGGTTTTCTGAAATATACCAAACCAATTTTTTCAATTTTTATTACAAAGAGCAATGCAACACACATCCGTTAGGGTTAGCACTTAAACCAAAACGATGCGGAATTCAACTCTAACCAAGAATGTACACCAAGATCCCGAGTAGGGCAAGGTGTGAGCATATGGTCAGAGGATCTCAATGCATGTTGAAAGAGTAACTCTAACCAAGAATGTGCCCAAGATGGACGAACATATGGTTAGAGGATCCCTACCAACTACAATTGCTGAAAGTAAATTCGACGCCAAGCATGTACTTTCAAACCCAGAATGGGAATGGAGCTACCATATGGCAGAGATGCTAAGAACTACAATGCAATTCAAAACGTAAATAGGCGGCAAGCCAGCCTCTTCCACTTATTCAGCGGGTATTACAATGAAGCTTAATATGAATAAGCAAGATTGTTGATATTACTACTGTTCAGCTTACAATAATTAGAAGATGCCTGCCAACAACATAGAATAAGAGAGTCTATCACTGCTGTAATGTAGTATAATATCTCCTTGATGCTCACAATGACTTCTCACCCAAACCCAACTCAAATGACTGATGTTATGCAAACTGATATAACTGAACAAGGACTGAAAATGCATAGCCAGCAACACAGAACCCTACTAAAATGCTCATAACTCTCTCTAGACTTGTCCAAATGACATGAAATCTGATGCAAATGAACACTATGAAGATGGCAACAAGATTCTAATCAAGAAATGACTCTAAAGACTTGTAAATTTATTTTCTAAACTTTTGTCAGGCAAGACAGAATAGTACGACCTCCAGAAATGTTCTACCAACAAGATAAAATCATATTCTTCATTAAAAATCACCAAACTTTGCACAAATGGTCGCCCTACATAGAGAAAGAGATGGCAGCAATACCCCGAATGAATATCTTTGTATTTTTTGAAATATGAGCAAAAACAACATTCAGCAACTTGAAGTCAGCAACTCCAAAAATTCACTAACATGCTCAAACTGGACTACAAATGCATAAAAACTTCTACAATGCAATCTCTCACTACAAAAAACTCACTCAACTACAAGCTAACTCTCCACTAGTTGCTTTCTTTCAAGCAAGAAGTCGAGCCTGTTGATTGAATATTTTGCAAACTTAGGAGGGTTGACAAAATGGTGATTTCGACACAATGTGTGAGTTAAACTCTTCTATTTAAGGGAAGGCTCCCCCTATTTAACTAAAAACCAATATGGATGGAACAATAACCTTTCCTCTTGTTTCAGGAAAGGTTAAACTCTTTTCTCTTCACAGAAAAAGTAATTTGGACTTTTAAATAAATTTTAATACCAGCAGCTGTTATCCCAAATTTTTGACTTGTTTAAAATTTGGATAATCAATCAAAATTTTGATAAAATTTGAAGATTTTCTCCTCTAAGGCACGTATTACGAGGTGCAAAGATTAGCGAATCTCAGTTTTAGGTTTCTAATCCTTTGGGTTACCATTTTCCACTCATTCTCGTCCGTTTTCGTGAAATTCTGAGTCATTTTTAGTGTATTTTTTGTCAATTTCGGGTTTTCCTCACATCACTGCAAGTAGGAGTTTTTGAACTTCAGTGCAAGTTAAATAATAGGGACTTGTTGTGACCTTTTCACACATCGCCCCATTCAAAATGGGGACCCCCTAATTTTTGCTCCATTCCGGTCTTTTGGCTTGGGTTTTCTCTCTCTCTCTCCTTCTCTGTCTCTTTTCTTATGTCTGCCTTTCAAGGATTGTGCCCGTCACTGAGCTAAAGCGTAAAATTGACCAAGTCTGAAAATTAGGGTTTCATCTTTCCACGGTCCTAGGTCAAACGGGCGGAGTAAATTGAAAACGAGCTTAACATTGATGTTAGCATGCTTCCAACAGCTCTCGAAAGTTTTCATCGGTTCTCGACTTTTACTATTTTTAGTAAGTGTGCAATTCAGAATCAATCAGTGCATTTTGAGATTCCTGATCCTACGCATTAGTACACCAGGTTTCATGCAAAATTTGTGGAATTTACTATTTTAGCTACCCAGGACCAAATCACCTAAATGCAGATTTCTCTCGCCCCGATTTTTGAGACCTTGCATAAAGATAACATGCAAAGCGAGACAACTTTCAAAATTGATCTTTTGAGGCTATTTTAGTTTTGCATGTCGGGTTTCTTTTGCATGTCGATGATTCTGTGGGTTTTTGGAGGCGCGATGGTGTGACATGCAAATGGAGATAATCACTCGATAAGGAACTTACTGATTTTAGCAGGTGCGTCCCGGGCCGCTAGCCATTCAGAATCACGAACTGACTTAATCACGAAAACGGAGGCAACGGAGGCATTTGATACGCATGAGCAAATTAGGGTTTCCAACTTTGGGACCTGAAAAGAAGGGTAAAAAGTCAGAATTTTCGAAAATCGATGTAAACCACCGCGATCAGCATCCTTCAAGCTATCTACTGGTAAAATTTCAAGTCAAACGGAGCACTTATTATTTATAGTAAGTCATTTTGGAAACAGGCTAAAAATAGCAAGTCAGGTGCATGCGCTGATGTCAGTGGTCAGGTCACGTGGTGAGGAGCGCCTCATTAAAATTTCAAGTTAATCGGAGCAGTGGAGCTATCAGAAACAAGCAGTTACTATTTATAGTAAATCACTTTCAGAAATGGGCTAAAAATAGCAGGCTGACTAAAAATGGCAGTGTCGACAGGACAATAAGGGCATGAGGATGCAGTGTCCAAAATTTTGAATCATTCTGAGCTTCAGAGATGCAAAAATCAGAGGGCTTACTATAAATAGCAGGGCATGGATAAACTGGCAAAAACGAGGAAAAATTCTTAGTCTGGAACTTCATCCTGTAGCCATGGCAAAATGCGCCCAGGAAGATGAGGAAGCATGAAAATTTCTAAGTATGAAACTCGTCCTCCACCATGTCCAAAATGCGCCCATCCAACAATGAAGTCAAAGAAAGTCAACAAGCTTCATCCTGTAGCTAGGCCAAAATGCGCCCAAGGGAAACTGGAGAAAGCATAAAAAATTCTAAGGCAAAGTTTCATCCTGCTCAAGGGGCAAAATGCGCCCATCCTTCATCAAGGTGAAAATGCGCCCAAAAGAGAAGTGAGTCGAAGCGGTCAACAATTTTCATCCTGTAGGCATGGCAAAATGCGCCCAAGGGAAGTGAAAATATTTTCTAAGTGTTGAATATCCTCCTCAAGGGGTGAAATGCGCCAAGTTTGGAAAAGGTCAAAGGAGTCAAATCTTTTTATCCTTCTCCATAGGCAAAATGCGCCCAAAAGCATGCATGTCAAGACGAAAACAAGGGAGGTGAAGGGTCACTCCAAGGCGTGGTTATAAGTTTATCCTCCTCCCCCTCTCAAATGCGCCCAAAAGAGAAATGAGTCAAACTAGTCAAAGATTTTCGTCCCTCACCTACATGGAAATGCGCCCAAATAAGGTCAAGCGAAGACAAAAAAGTGAAGTTGAAGAGTCATCCTCCTTGCATACCTAAATGCGCCCAAGTTGAGGGTGTAAAAAGTAGAGATAAGGTGGTAAATGAGGTAAAAGGTAAGTGAATACTTCAAGGCATAGTGAAGGAAGGGTGAATGAAGGCGTATTTTCCTCCAAGTGCTATAGGCGCCCAAGGTGATGAGTGTTAAAGGGGTGTTGGAAATATTTCTCAAGGCGTGGTGAAGTTAAACATTCTTCTTGAAGTGTCATATGCGCCCAAAGTAATATGTGTTAGAAAAATTTTCTAAGGCATATGAGGTGGTGAAACAAAGTGCTAGGCATAGTTTTAATTTTCTCCAAGTATGCTATGTGCCTAGGATGAAGAATGAAATATAAGACAAGGTGATGAAGATTTTTCATAAGACGTTGAAATTTTCAAAATGAATAAATTTTTCCTAAGGCATTGAAGGTGTTGGAAGATGAAATATGCCAAGCGCCCTCATGAAGATGTTCTAAGTAAAGTTGATGTTCTTCTCATTGGCAAACGAATAAAAAAAATTTCTGAGGCAAATTCTCAAGGTGCAAGATGATTTAAAATTTTCTAAGGCAAAAATATTTTCTTCCTTAGAAAATACGCCTAGAACCCAAGGTGATGAATTTTCTTCTAAAAAACACTGGCAAACTTTTCAGGGATGAAGTCAGAGATGGATGATAATGCAGATGGATTGATAAAATTCCTCAAGTGAGAGCAACACAAGATGATCACAGGCGAAGAATGGATTTAATTTGATAGAATAATATTTTCTAAGGTTCAAAATTTTAAAAAAATTAAATGAACCCATTCGTTGTGTACCCATGGATTCGAAGCGTTCTGGAGAAAATTTTCTTCTGGGTACTGAGCATTTGTGATGATAGATGGATTTCCATGTCTTCCGCACTTCGCCAACACTTTTTTAGTGAAGAATTTGATCAGTGCTCAAATTGTGAATTTTCCTAAGGCAAATTTTAAAGTTCTCTAAGGAAAATTTGAATAAAACGACTCTTGACAAAAAAGTGATTTGAATGATGAATTCGAGATGAGTTGCCTAGATGATTTTGATTGAATTCTTTGATGATAAATTTTCCAGAGCTGATGAGAAGTTAAATTCAAATTCAAATGACAGAGTTCCGGCTGGTGAATTAAAAAGATGAATTTAAATTAAATTTTTCGAAAATAAATTCAAAGATGCCAGTCAAGGTTGAACTTCTAGATGATTAAGATTCTCGGACAAGTGTCAGAAATACCAGAGAGGGAAAATTCGAATTCTTGAAGTGGAGTAGTGGAAATTAAATGTACTGGCTATAATTGGCTCCTTCTAGAATTCAATTTTTGGCTATAAAATGAAGAAGTTTCTCACTTATTTTTCACAGTTGAAGAAGTCGAATTTGCTCTGAAGTTTGTTGCTAATAATTGCTGAAGCTTGAAGAGTTCAAAATTTTGCTAAGGACTGGAGTTTGCTGAAGTTCAAATTTGAAATTGTTGAGACTTCTGGAGAAGGGCGCCTTGAGTTGCCTGTGCAAGTGTTGAAAGTTCGGATATTGCTGAAACCAAAAGGGGCGCACTTGCTGATTGCTGAAGCTTAGTTTGTTGCTGAGATTTGAAGTTGCCAGTGCTAGGAGGGACGCCTTGAGGTGAGAGGTCTCAAAGAATTTAAAAGGTGCGAACTTGTTGATTGAAGAAGTGTGTATTCAAAGTTGCTGAAGTTTGTGAGGTGCGCACTTGCCAAGTGTGAAGTCCAAATTTATCAAAGTTCAAGTTGCTGATAAAAGATTGCTGATTGAAGTAGTGAAGTCACTAAAGTTTACTTAGAAACTTTTTCTAAGTGTTGAAGTTCAAGAGAGGAAGCTGAGGTTTGCGAATTGGAAATGTTCTAGAACTCGACTATAGCCCCTACACTATGTCTTATTTATTTTATAAATTAAATTGCTGATGAATGTTTATTGTCCTACAGATGGCTGAGGCAAGGGCGACTGGCAAAGATAACAATGGTGCATCCAGGCAAGCTATGATCAAGAAGCTGAGTAAGACATTCACGCCAGAATCAAAGTTCATTTCAAAATTGGGCAAGTTGACGGACACCAACTTGGGCTCCATCAACCTAGAGACCTTCAAGAACAGAATGTTGGGGATTGGCAGTCATCGACCTTCGACCACTTCGCACAACATTGTTCGAAGCTGATTATATGCAGCTGCTGGTTTTCCGCCAGCCATTCAATGTTCGGAGCTGATGATGGAGTGTGCCAATTGCTACGAGAAGGAACACCGGTCGATCATGTCACCAGATGGACAAGTGCTTGCTAATCTTACTCCTGCCACCATTGGTGAGGCTTTCGGGATCCCGGTGCACAGAAACATGGTCTACAAATCCAGAGAACGAGCTGAGCGAATGTACGCTTCTGCATTCGAGAGATGCACAGAAACAATTAACACTCACTGGATGAGCACTCCCAAGCCTTCTCGTACGAAGCTGCCGAAGCAAATCATAGCGGATGACTTGAAGCAAGAATATTGTGATCTCATCATGATGCTCAGCAGAGTTGGTGGTTGTGCACAGTCATTCATTTTTGAGCCTTGGATGTTTTACTACATCAACCTGGTGCTGGAAGGGAAAGATTACGTCAACTGGGCTGCAATGATCAGTGACAACTTGCACGAGCAGCTCCTGAGCTTGAGGAGGACGAAGACATTTTATATGAGCTCTTACATCATCTATATGTTGGCTCGTATGACGAAGTATAGGGGAATTTCTTAAAAAGAGCCTGTTGGTTGTGGCTCCCACCAATTCAAAATCCATGACGCCTGTCCGCAGTTGCACCTGGCGAGTACTACTCATTACAAGTGTGTCAACGATGCCTTCACCATGCATATCACGAGATTGCTTCAGGAGCGGTTGCATCACAGAATCTCGAGAGAGGCCCAAGAGTTGATTGAAAGGTATGGGTGCTGGTTCATTCAATTTCCAAGGTTTTCTTACATAAGGCTGCAAGGTTTTTCATCATACCCATATAGGCTGCCTAAGTACCCAACGGATAGAATTTTAATGTTAGAGATATCTAGGCAATTGATTGCCTATGATAAAATTCAAAAAAAAAAGAATAAGGGAGGAATTGAATTCCCAATTGTCATGGGCAACTCGGATGAGGTGTGTCCTTCAATACAGGCAGCTAGAGAGGCTGAAAGTGAGCTTCAATTTTATCACTTTTCCTATCACACCAGCCGACAGCACTATGATCCACATCATAACATCAAATGGGTAATATCAGAAGAGTTTAAGCACAAGGCAAATATTGAGGACTATTGGGCTGATGCATCAGATGAGATTGAAGGCAGGAAAAGAATTTTCTCTCGGTTGCCAATTGCTTTGATCAGGGAGTGCGAAGTTGTTCCGATTCCAGACCAGATGAATGAGGATATGGATGTTGTGCATCCGGATTATGCAGCAGTAAGAGATACTCCACTTCCGCTCCTAGATTGGTCAGAACTAGAGGTGGCTGACTTGGATACACTTTCTATCCCGGTCCTAACATTTACTAGAGCATGGGTTGATAGGCATGTGAATAGGTTGAAGAGTAGGTCAATTGCCTTGACTTACAATTTGATGGGAGATCACATGACACCCACCACAGGCAGAAAGAAACAAATCACACGAGGTCCAGAGTCCAAAAAGAAAGAGCTAGTTCGACAGGAGCTTATTCAGCCAGAGCATCCACGAGTTGAACCACCCATGCCATTGGAGACATGTTCTCCAAGTATACAGGAGGTTTCTTTGTTTGCTGATCAGAGGAATGCATTGAATCAGGTGCAGGTAGTACAGGAAAATAATCAGCCTCCACGAAGGGAGTCAGTTGGCCAGAGCGTCAATGCACCTAGTAGGGTTGATCAGCAGGATGATGAGGGGACTATTACTGACCCTCAGTTTCAGTAGGAGTTGGAGGCGGCTATGAATGATGATGATGATATAGTTTCGGGAGACACTCAGCCACTTGAGGACGATAAGCCTCACCAGAATGATATAGAGGTTGAGCAAGTTAGAGAGGTAGAGGCACAGGAACAGCAGCCCTTCGATATATGGTACAATGTGCCTGATTGGCTTAAGGATAGGATGAGGAGAAGCCCCAGTGAGGAGATTGATCCGGCAGTTGAGATGGAAGAATTTTTGAACAGGATCAGTGCACCTCCACAGAAGAAGCAAGAAAATTTTCGAAGATCTCCACTGGAGAGGATGGCTCTCGCACTCTTCACGTTGCCGTGCCTCAAATTGATTGTGACCGAAATGAAGCAGTGCCTGAGAATTATGTGGTCACGACTTTGGATTTAGGACGCCCCACTGGTGCACAGATTGTAGAGGAGTGTGATAACTCCTACCTTGCCCTCAAAGATAGGTTATTCAAGAAGGAAGGAAAGTATAAAAGATTGAAAAGAGAACACAAGGCTTTAATCGGATATGTACAGCAATTGTCTCGAGGGCAGGAGATTCCAGTGATAGAGCCTCCAGCAGAGATACCTAGAGAGTCAATCAGTGGCTTGATGGAGTTAGGAAAAATGGCACAAGAAGCCGACAAGTGGGTCACAGGGGTTCGTGCTGAGACAGAGAAGTTTATGGAGGACCTTGCTTCTGCTTTTCAGCAGGCCTCTAGTATTTTGGCACGAATGGAGGCAGTTGATCATGCTTGGGGTGATGCTTCTATTTATCAGAGTAAAGTAATTCAGCGTCTTGAGGCATTGAGGCATGTTCCGTTGCGGTTGCTGATTGATGGAGGTGTCATTCAGGAGAATGACAGGTACGACTTTTCCAGATGGTATTCTTCAGCGATCACGGGACGTGGTTTCTTCGACGCAGCACAGGCGGATTCAGCCAGGATACATAAGGCTATGGCCAATATTATTGATGGAGTTCAGAACACTTTTGAGGCCATATTTGCTAGGCGGTTGAATCCAGATGAAGTAGATGTTGATAATTTGAGGGGTATGCTAGCGCCTTTCTTTTCAGAGGTGAAGTCCTTCGTACAAGATGATTTTGAGAACACTTCTACTTTCTCCACTTTGATCCAGAACACGCAGGATTCTTTAGTTGCTTGGAGAAAATCTTGTACAAGGCATGAGCATTCAGTCACAGTATTAGAGTTTCAGCTAGATTGCGTTCCACCCATTTCAGTTCAAGAGGTTGAGGCTGTACTTGGTAGATTTGTTGAGTTTGCAGCCAAAGAGAAGGAGAACGGGAATGCACTACTGGACGAGAATCTTCTAGAGGATTGATTGTGGGCATTAATTGCCTCTTCTATTTTTGGGAGTGAGTGGGAATCTTTGTTCATTTATTACACCACTCCCCATTCTGGCAGTTTTTAGGGTTAGGGCTAAGGTGGCACGATCCTAGCCACTCTATTGATTGTAACCCTAGCCATCTTTCGGGACCGGGCTATCTATAAAAGGGGGAGTCCCCCTCATTTGTAATTCATTAGACTAGCATTAGATTTGGAGATTAGACTAGAGAGTAGAGCATAGTAGATATTTTGCTTAGCATAGTGTGGAGAAGAAAGAAAGTTTTCCCTTTGAAAACTTTTGTGGAGATTGTTGTGTAACCCTTTCATGATAATAGATCTTTTCATTGATGGTGGAATTCGTCTTGTCATTAATAGCTAGCAAGGTCTCTTCTTCCTTTCGAATCCAAGTAGCTTAATTTTAATGCAAGTAGTTTACTTTGATGTGTGGTGTTTTATTGAGGTAGCTTCTTTTCATTCCATACCACTAGCCGCTTGTTGATGATAAGTTCGCCTTGCGTGGTCGACTGGAAATTATCTTGAGTTTAACTTCGATTGTGATTTGTGTACTTATGTGCGTCGTTTTGATGGTGTACGTATGCTAAATTATAATTTGAACATCTCTTGCTATCCCCTTTGAAGATTGCATCGATTTTACTAAGGCTGTCCGACGTGAGGCTAGGTGAAATTCGGTTGAAGTCTACCAAAATTGAGCTCCACACGTCCTGCATTTAGAATAGGATATAAGTTTCTTAGGCCTTATACTCCTTTACTTTTTGCACATTTCTGGTTAGCTTTACCAAAACATACTATATTGCCAAATCATACACGCAAGAACCCCTTCAAAGCATACACCGACTGTTAACTGCAAGAACCCTGAACAATTGTGTAAGTCCCCTCGTAAGAACACAGCAATACACATCAACCAACTAAGGGTGTTCCAAGTATTTTGGAACCTTGGAGTTGAACGGGTGATCTATCTCGCAATCTTAGCACACGGAATACTTTGATCAAGAGAGAACGGAGTAGCCTTCATACTATTTTGTTCTGCTGTTTGGTGTGGTCACAAAAACCACGTCAACAGGACTTTTTTGTGCTTATTGCAAGTTTCTTTTAAATTTTCTTTTTAATGTCTTTAATAGGAACTTTTTGAAGCACTTGCAATTATAGGAACTTTTTTAAGCACTTGCAATTATAGGAACTTTTTAAGTTCATTACAAGTTACTTTTCATAAAGTACTTGTAATAGCTCTTAAAAGTTCCAATTTTCTTTATGTTGACTTGTAAAGACTTCAAAAAACTCCGATTTCCTTTAAGTTACTTGCAATGACATTTTAAAAGGCCCGATTTTCTTTATTTTACTTGCAATGTCATGTGAAAAGCCCAATTTAACTTCAAATTTATATGCAAAGACTTCTTAAAAGCCCGATTCAAGTTCAAGTTATTAAAAGTCACTTGCAAATAGATGAAAAAGACCCGATTTCATTTTGAATAACTTGCAAAGAGCATGTAAAAGTCCGACACCATTCATGATTAAAGCTGTTCAAATTCTATTTCACCTCTCTTCCTTTTTTCATGGAGATCTCATAAATTCACATGCTTGAAGATCGGGCTTTCAGCTGTAAATATTCAAGTCTTTTTCATTTTCTGAATTTACAAATCATGTCTAGGGTTGCTCCATCGTCATTTTTTGCAAACTTATTTGAGGTATGTCTTTCTTTATTCAGTATGATTTCCTTTTATTTAAATGTTTTTGTCTCATGAATCTTTTACTTTCTACTACCATAAGTTTCTTATTTATTTTAGGATTGTATTTATTCTCTGAAACGTTTTTCTTTATATAAGAAAAACGCGTTTTAATCCTATGCGCCCTCCATTCCATATGTCTCATTTTAAAATCTTTTATTTCAACAAAACGTGTTTTCTTTCTACCTTATTTTATGAACATGTTTTTCTTTATTATCTTCATTCCATTTAAAAATATATCTAATATTTGATAACGCGTTTTGTTTTCTTTTCATTTCACATCATTCATTTCACTGCATACGTGTTATTCTCTACCCTAGTCATGAACACGTTTCTCCTCCATACGCCCTCCATTCCATATGTCTTCAGCTGAGAATTATGTGAAAACGTCATACTCTTTGAACATTTTGTTCTTCATCGTCTTTCCATATATTTCCATTTGCAGATTTAGCTATATCTTTAAGACACGTTTTTCTTCATATACCGCTCATTTCCACCCCATTTATCTATCATTTTCCTTCATCTTTCAATACATTTTTCCTCCATCTCCTTTCATTCCATATTTATTCTCTTGAAAAGAAGCAAAAAGAAGAAACACAAAAAAAAATGATGCTTTTTCAAGTATTTCAGGTTTTTGCTCATCCATTACAAGTTGGAAATTTTAATAAAGAATGCAAGTCAAAAAGTTTGTTACTTTTACTTGCAATGACCTTTCAAAATTCCGAAATGCCTTTAAAGTGCCTGAAAATCGGACTTTTTGCTCTTGATTGCAAATGCAATTTAAAAGTTTTGATTTGCATTTTGCAAAATTACAATCTAACTTTCTCATTTGTCATGAAAAGCACATGTCCTTTTCACTTGCAATCAACCTCTAAAAACCCGAAATGAGTTATAATGCTCATTTTCTGCCCTCAAACAGCCAAAACACCATCCTGAGTTTAAGCTTTCACCATGTCTACGCCAGTAAATGTTGATGATGTCTTGACCTTATGGAACTTTCATCACAGCCTTGCAGATTCTTGTTCGATGACGGAGGAACCTTCTTCTCCACCGAACAAAAAGATGAAGTACAAATATGACAAATACCAGAATGAAATTCCTCCTTCTCATGTTGTCTCGAATATTGATGAAATCAGAGACAAAGATTGGGCATGTTGATATGTTCGAGTCTTTGAAGAGAGCTAAGGAATCATCTTCTCATCACATGTAGTTGCTGCTAAGAAGTCATATTCATTTGGTTTCCTCTTTTCTTGTTGCTGCCCTAGAGCCAGAGTTCGTCCTTGCGTGCGCAGCTCACTTTGACAGAGAATCCAAAACCATTAAAGATGATGATGGGAATGTGATTATTAGGCTTGATCCAGAAACTATCAATAGGGTTTTCAGAGTTCTAGACTCACCTGTGTATTCAGATATTTCAGTTAAGAGTGCTCTAGATCATTATGAGCAAAAGAAAGAAGATTGTAAACAGCATATCAATTCTAAATGGATTTTGAAGCATTGAACCTGTGTGTCTCGGTTGCCCAAGCTGTATCGATCTGACTTCAAAAAAGAGATCAATGATATAATCACTCTCTTAAGTAGGATAATGGGGTTGAAGTTTTCCAATGTCTTTGAGAAGTGGATGTATAAATTTATAGTGGTGATTAGAAAGGCACAGCACCCAATCTTTTGGGGTGAAATAATCACTGATAGCTTGTGTGAGCAGCTTGCACAAGTTCCTACCACGCTCACCTTCTATATGAATTCTTATCTGGTTTATATAGCAGCTTCATTGAGGCAGTTTCCAGGCCTTTCTACCGTAGGAGACAGATCACTAATCCCAGTTTGGGAGTACTATGATCAGCTGCAGTTGAGACCAAGCAGGGTTCATTACAGAAGAGTTCAAGATGCGTTCTTTGGCTATTTTATGTATCTTTTTGATAAAAATTTGTAGAACAATAGAGTATCAAATGCTGCTTGGAAGAAAGTCAATGAATATGGTTGCCTTTTTCTCCAATTTCCCACTTCTTGTGACCTTTTCACACATCGCCCCATTCAAAATGGGGACCCCCTAATTTTTGCTCCATTTTGGTCTTTTGGCTTGGTTTTTTTTTCTCTCTCCCTCTCTCTCTGTCTCTTTTCTGATGTCTGCCTTTCGAGGATTGTGCCCGTCACTGAACTTAAACATGAAATTGACCAAGTCTGAAAATTAGGGTTTCATCTTTCCTGGTCAGTCTGAGGTCGAATAAAGTGAATAAATTGAAAACAGAGCTTAACATTGTTGTCAGTGTGCTTCCAGTAGGCTCTCAACAAATTTTCATTAGATTCTGAGGTACTTACTATTTTTAGTAAGTGTGTAATTACAAGCAATCTGTCCGCATTTTTGAGATTCCGACAGTCACACGGCATTCAGAGCACATTAGGCTGCTCGCATGCAAAATTTGAGCGAAAATCGACAACTTACTATTTTTAGCAGTTCAGCTTTCGGGACAAATTTCAGGGCTCAGATGCAGAGTTTTTCTTTGCATGTTGACATATTCCTTCTGGGTTTTTCGAGACCTTCGCGATGATATAACATGCAAAATGAGACCACAACTTTCAAAATTCAGTCTTTCGAGGCTATTTTCAGGGTTTGCATGTCAGGGTTTCTTTTGCATGTCGGATGATTCCTGGTGGGTTTTTCGAGAGCTTCGCAATGGTATGACATGCAAATGAAGATAATCACTCAGTAAGGAACTTACTATTTTTAGCAGGTGTGTCCCGGCAGCCACTTCCCAGTAGTTCAGAATCATGAGCTGATCGCAATGTAGCAAAAACAAAGGCAAACAGAGATCATTTGATACGCATGCAGAGCGAATTAGGGTTTCCAGCTTCGGAGCCTAAAAAGAAAGGTTAAAAGTCAGAATTTTCGAAAACCGGTGTAAACCACCGCGATCAGCATCCTTCAGGCTATTCGTTGGTAAAATTTCAAGTCAAACGGAGCACTTACTATTTATAGTAAGTCATTTTGGAAACATGCTAAAAATAGCAAGTCAGGTGCATGCGCTGATGTCTGTGGTCAGGTCACGTGGTGAGGAGCGCCTCATTCAAATTTCAAGTTCATCGAAGCAGTGGAGCTATCAGAAGCAAGCAATTACTATTTATAGTAAATCACCCTCAGAAATGGGCTAAAAAAATAGCAAGCCGACTAAAAATGGCAGTGTCGACAGGACAACAGGGTCATGAGGATGCAGTGTTTAAAATTTCAAGTCGTTCTGAGCTTCAAGGATACAAAATCAGAGGGCTTACTATAAATAGCAGGGCATGAAAGCTGGCGAAAACGAGAAAAAAATTCTAAGTCTGGAGCTTCATCCTGCAGCCATGCCCAAAATGCGCCCATCCAGCAATGAGGTCAAGGAAAGTCAACACGTTTCATCCTTCTGCCTAGCCTAAATGCGCCTTCAAGGTAATGCCAAGAATAAAAAATTCTAAGTATGAGAATTCATCTTTCACCTAGGCCAAAATGCACCCAAGAGAGAAGTGAGTCAAAGTGGTCAACAATTTCCATCCTGTAGGCATGGCAAAATGCGCCCAAGGGGAGTTGAAAAAAAATTTCTAAGTGTTGAGGTTATTCTTCTCACCCCTCCAAATGCGCCCATCCACCTCAAGGGGAAAAATGCGCCAAGTTTGGAAGAAGTCAAAGGAGTCAAAGCTTTTTATCCTTCTCCATAGGCAAAATGCGCCCAAAAGCATGCATGTGAAGACGAGAACAAGGGAGGTGAAAGGTCACAGAAGGACGTGGTAGCATGCTTTATCCTCCTCTACATCAAAAATGCGCCCAAAGTTAAAAGAAGTCAACAAGTCAATGAGTTTCATCCTTCATCAAGGCTAAAATGCGCCCAAGTTAGAAGAAAGTCAAAAAGTCAAAAGGAGTTCGTCCTCCTCACCCCCCTAAATGCGGCCAAAGCAAGCCATGTCAAGACAAAAAATGGAAGGTGAAGAGTCATCCTCTTGCCTAGCCTAAATGAGCCCAAGTTGAGGGTGTAAAAGTGAATGAAGGGTGGTAAATGGGGTAAAAGGGTGTTGAAAATGCTCCAAGGCGTGGTGAGAGAAGGGTGAATGTTTGGCGTGGTGAAGTTATTTGTCCCTCTTCAAGTGCTAAATGCGCCCAAGGTGATGTGTGTTAGAGAATTATTTTTCCAAGGCGTGTGAAGTATGAAAATAAAATGCTAGGCGTGGTTTTTGATTTCCTCAAGTGTGTTATGCGCCTAGGGTGGTGAAGTGAAATATAGGACGAAGTGATGAGAATTTCTTCTAAGGCGTTGGAGCTTTAAATAAAATTTCCTTTCAAGTGTGAAGTAAAATGCAAAGTGAAGTTGATGAAATATCCACCACTGGCAAACGAATAAAATTTTTCTAGGCGCCTTCTTGAATAAAATTTTTCTAAGTGAAGTTGATGAAATATCCACCACTGGCAAACGAATAAAAATTTCTAAGGCAAATTTTCAAAGTGCAAGGTGATTTAAAATATTTTCTAAGGCAAAAATATTTTCCTCCTTAGAAAATACGCCTAAGACTCAAGGTGATGAATTTTCTTCCTGAACACCGGCAAATTTTTTAGGGATGAAGTCAGAGACGAATGGTAATGCAGGATGAATTAAAATTCCTCAAGTGAGAGCAACACAGGATGATCCTAGGTGAAGAATGGACTTAATTTGATAGAATAATATTTTCTAAGGTTCAAAATTTAAAAATTAAATAAACCCGTTCGTTGGGTACCCATGGATTCGAAGCGTTCTGGAGAAAATTCTCTTTTGGGTACTGAACATTTGCAATGATAAATGGATTTCTATGTCCTCCGCACTTCGCCAACACCTTTTCAGTGTAATGACCCCTTTTTAAGGGAAACACTTAAAACTAAAACTTGCACTTAAAGTGCTCCTCAAAGAGACATTAGCGGTGTTAGAGATTAATGAATTTAGGTAAGAAGATATAAACTTGTGAAGGGTCATCTATTTCCTCTTCTTCATGGAATTCTTTGCCCAAAATACACAAATATATATATGTATTTACTCCATACTAAGCACTATAGGACTTATCTATATATATATAAACAATTACTACACACATCTACTAATTGTTAATGCCTTCACTCTCAATATCTTATTTAATTGTCTTTAAAATGACTTTAAGACATCCTCTAGTTACTAGGTGCTAGGAACAAAGACACTCGCCTCATGACTTTGATCCATGTTACCTCATTGAATATAATATATACATTTGTTTGCATAATCACTATCAATTTGGTTTACAATACTTCATCTAACCTAGCATTTTGTATACTTATTACATTTATGTATCATATATTATTACCCATTAGAATGTGATTATACAATGCCTATTCTTATATATCATTCTTGTTATTTATGTATTACCTTTTTTATTCATAGTCATTTCTTACCTCACTTATCAAGCTACGGGTAGGTGTCTTTCCCTCCAGCCACGATCCTTTGGGTCTTGGTGACCAAATGTCCTTGGAACGGTTTGTTGGGTTTGGAGGTTACTCCCTCCTTGTTTCCCATATGTAGATAGACGTCTCTATCCCGAGCCATCGATGGTGTTAATTGTTCTTTCCCTTTTGGTTCCGTCTCCAGATTCTCCTGCTATGAATGGTAATTGTTGCTTATACCTTAAGTACTTACAAAACGCTATACTACATTCCGTTGCTCCAGAGGAACTAGTGTAGCTAATCATAATATGGGGTTCCACGTGATTTCCTCTTATTAGGAGATAGCTTCGGCGTTATTGGATGTCGAGAAATCCTGAGCTTTCTTGTTGAGATATGGCGTTGCCATGGAACAAGAGACTTTGAAGCGATGGCAGTTTATGTGCACCTCTGGAACTCGTTATCACCTTATCGCATTAGTTTTCAATATATATTTAATGCCTAGCAAGCAATAGTCGTAATCCTTTCCAGACCCGATATGCAATACGTGATTTCCCCAGATATGTATTGATAATTATGAGTAGCACCGAAACAGTCTAAAGAACACCTGTATATGAAATTTATTCGATATTTGATAACTCTCAATTAGAATCAACACCTTATGTAATGCGCTGTCCTCTCAGTCAATCTGCAGTCTTCAGACGTCTTCCTTTCTCCAGCGATTGATGATTAACATAAATAATAAAATATCACGGCTACCGAAATGTCTCTTGGAAGAATTTGCTCTGTTTAGAATATAATCTGAATGTTCCTTCAGCGATCCCCTGTTTTCCCCCATTCCGCCTAAGTTCCCTTCTATGTTATTATTTCCCATACTACGATGATTATTATCTATCCTTCTATATCCTCCTTTTATTCCATATCGGGGACTTTATACTCTCCCAAATGAAAAACATGCGTCGAGAGACAAAGTGAATATACAGAAATTACTAAATAGAGATTTTAAAAAATTCTTAAATAATAATATAATATTGAGAGCATATATATATATATACTCATTATTAGTATTATTTGTATTCTATAATAATCATAATTCGTCCAATAATTTATTTTATATTCATAACATTTATGATGATTTTATAATTGTAATATTGTCTTGGACAATTACAATTATGTGATATCACAAGATTAATGATTTTAATTATGCTTCTAAACGACACAAAATCGGGGACATGACATTCAGTGAAGAATTTGATCAGTGCTCAAATTGTGAATTTTCCTAAGGGAAATTTTAAAATCTTCTAAGGCAAATTTGAATAAAACGACTTTTAAAAGGAAAATGATTCGAATGGTGAATTTGAAGTGAGTTGCCTAGATGATTTTGATTGAATTCTTCGATGATGAATTTTCCAGAGCTGAGGAGGAGTTAAATTCGAATTCAAGTGACAGAGCTCCGGCTGGTGAACTAAAAGGATGAATTTAAATTAAATCTTTCGAAAATAAATTCAAAGATGCCAGTCAAAGTCAAGTTTCTAGAAGAGCAAGATTCCTGACGTCGAGAGACAAGTGTCAGAAATACCAGAGAGGGAAAATTCGAATTTTTGAAGAGGAGTAGTGGAAATTAAATGTACAGGCTATAATTGGCTCCTTCTAGAATTTGATTTTTGGCTATAAATTTGAGAAGTTTCTCACTTGTTTTTCACAGCTGGAAAAGTCAAATTTGCTCTAAGTGAAGATTGTTGCGAAGCATTACTGAGGCTTGAGGAGTTCGAATTTTTCTTGAGGCTGAGGTGTTGCTGAAGTAGAGCTAAGGGGGACGACTTGACTTGAGTTGGTTTCCAAAATCTGAAGTGGAGAAATTCAAATTGCAAAGGGGAGTTTGCTGGAGTTCGAAATTATTGCTGAAGTTTAAAGTTGCAACTTTTAAAGGTGCGCACTTGCTGGAGCTTGATTTATTGCTAAGAGTTGATGTTGCCAGTGCTAAGAAGGACACCTTGAAGTGAGGAATTTCCAAGAGTTCAGAAGGTGCGAACTTGTTGATTGAAAAAGTGTGGATTCAAAGTTGCTTGTGAAGTGCGCATTTGCCAAGTAAGAAGTACGAATTTTCCAAGGTGTAAGCTTGCTGATTTAAGAAAGTGCGAACTTGCTGATTGCTGATTGAAGTAGTGAAGTCACTGAAGTTTACTTAGAAACTTTCTCTAAGTGTTGAAGCTCGAATTTACTGAGGAAGAAGCTGAGGTTTACGAAAAAGAAAAGTCATTGCAGTTCTCAAGTTATTGAAGTCGACTGCAGCCCCTGCACTATGTCTTATTTATTTTATAAATTAAATTGCTGATGAATGTTTATTGTCCTGTAGATGGCTGAGGCAAGGGGCGACTGGCAAAGATAACAATGGTGCATCCAGGCAAGCTGTGATCAAGAAGCTGAGTAAGACATTCATGCCAGAGTCAAAATTTATTTCAAAGTTGGGCAAGTTGACGGACACCAACTTGGGCTCCATCAACCTAGAGACCTTCAAGAACAGAATGTTGGGGATTGGCAGTCATCGAACTTCGACCACTTCGCACAATATTGTTCGAAGCGGATTATATGCAGCTGCTGGTTTCCCACTAGCCATTCAATGTTCGGAGCTGATGATGGAGTGCGCCAATTATTATGAGAAGGATCACGGATCGATCATGTCACCAGATGGCCAAGTGCTATCCAATCTTACTCCTACGGCCATTGGTGAAGCTTTTGGGATCCCGGTGCACAGGAACATGGTTTACAAGTCCAGAGAACGAGCTGAACGGATGTATGCTTCCGCGTTCAAGAGATGCATGGAGACAATCAACACTCATTGGATGAGTAATCCTAAGCCTTCTCGTACGAAGCTGCCGAAACAAATAATTGCAGATGACTTGAAACAGGAATATTGTGACCTCATTATGATGCTGAGCAGAGTTGGTGGTTGTGCACAATCATTCATTTTTGAGCCTTGGATGTTCTATTACATCAACCTCGTGCTGGAAGGGAAAGATTATGTCAGCTGGGCTGTGATGATCAGTGACAATTTGCACAAGCAGCTCCTGAGCCTGAGAAGAACGAAGACATTTTATATGAGCTCTTACATCATCCACATGCTGGCTCGTATGACGAAGTACAGAGGGATCTCTTACAAGGAACATGTCGGTTGTGGCTGTAATGTCCCCAAATTTGTGACACCCAGATATGAAATATTTAAAACGAATATAAGTAAATATATTACTAAAATATTAACAAATAAACAAATATCAATATATAAGTATGAATAAATATAATTTAATATAAAAAAATCATTATAGATAGTATCATAATATCTAACATGATAAATCTATAAATATGAAAATCAAATAAACATTCCATCACCCATAATAATGGAATGAATATAAACTATGAAATAAATAAAATATACGGAATAAAAATAAACTAAGCAAATAAATATCAAAAAGGAGATCCTATAAAGCACATAAATATTATAGCGTGTAAATAATTAGATGGGTGCCTTCTAACAAATTTTGATTAAAGCAAGGGCATCAAAAATATATTAGGAGTAACGTGACGCGAAATGCCTGAACCGACGCAGCTACCTCCTCAGCAAACGACCATTTGCAAGGGACGCGTTCTTGGAAGATGCCCAGTAGATATAAGCAGAGAAAAACATATATTAAGTAGAGAAAATCACAGTAGCATGGATTATCACCATAGAAGAATACAATATAATATGCGCAAGCCCTCCTCCCGGATGAGGAATAAAATAGCAGAGAAGATCACGGGAAGATCCATAGACAAGTACAAAACTGAGTCCCCTGAATGTGAAGGCAGATGATCATGGTCGCTGGAAGAGAATGGGGAGAGTAAGGGAAATATATGTGACTTGATTGAGGTTAAGGACAGAATAATAGAATTAATGGTAGTATTCGAAAATGACGTCAATGGAGATGTCTCTTTGCACGTCGGCCATAACCAAGTCATCGCCAATATACAACAAAGATAAGCTAGCCCAAGTTACCGTTGCAAGTAGTAAACACAGGAATCCGCCCTGAGAGTAGAGGATCATCGTTGGTGTAGGACGGAGGCACGGGCTTGCTCTACAGGTCAATTTTAAGAGGTGGAGAATTGCAATTGGAGTATTAAAGAAGAGGTAGAGAATAAAGGGATATAAATACCTAGGTATAACATGAAGAAAGATGAGAAGTGTATATGAAATGCTCATACAAGGCTACAGACCCATCACTATCCAGGTATGAGTTTTATAATAATATGAATTAACACAATGATGTGTTGAAGGTAAGAATAATGGGTCTAGTATGTTACTAATATATTAGAATGGATAATACATTGAGAGTTGGAATGACATGATAACAAATGAAAAGGGTAAATTTAGTTATATGTAATAAATGATTTATAATAATAATGCTTGTAGGAGTAATTGAGTTTTGTAAGTAATAATGAAATTATTATTAATGATCTAATAGAATATCAGCTTGGGATCTTAATATCTATCCTTAAGTATTCATGAAATATGTCTAGAAGAATCATTTGGTGTGAAGGGAATGAATAACCCTTCCACTAAGACGAAATATTCATACCATCTTTGACCTTATTCGATGTTATTATGGAAATCTAATGACCTCTAACGCTTCTAATGTCTCTTTGAGAAACACCTTGAATTTCAGATTCAAGTTTCAAGTGCCTCCGCTAGAAAGGGGTCATTACAGTGGCTCTCACCAATTCAAAATCCATGAGGCTTGTCCGCAGCTACATTTGGCAAGTACCACTCATTACAAGTGTGTCAATGACGCCTTCACCATGCACATCACGAGATTGCTTCAGGAGCGGTTGCATCACAGAATCTCGAGGGAGGCTCAGGAATTGATTGAAAGGTATGGGTGCTAGTTTATACAGTTTTCGAAGTTTTCTTACATTAGTCTGCAAGGTTTTTCATCATACCCATATAGGCTGCCTAAGTACCCAACAGATAGAATTTTAATGCTAGAGATATCTAGGCAATTGCTCGCCTATGATAAGATTCAAAAGAAAAAGAAGAAGGGAGGGATTGAATTCCCAATTGTCATGGGCAACTTGGATGAGGTGTGTCCCTCAATACAGGCAGCTAGAGAAGCCGAGAGCGAGCTTCAATTTTATCACTTTTCATATCATACCAGCCGACAGCACTATGATCCACACAATAACATCAAATGGGTACTGTCAGAAGAATTTAAACATAAGGCAAATATTGAGGACTATTGGGCAGATGCATCAGATGAGATTGAGGTCAGGAAAAGAATGTTCTCTCGGTTGCCAATCACTTTGATTAGGGAGTGTGAAATTGTTCTGGTTCCAGACCAGATGAATGAGGATATGGATGTTGTGCATCCGGATTATGCAGCAGTGAGAGATACCCCACTTCCGCTCCCAGATTGGTCTGAACCAGAGGTTGCAGATTTGGACACTCTTTCTATCCCGGTCCTGACATTTACTAGAGCATGGGTTGATAGGCGTGTGAGCAGATTGAAGAGTAGGTCAATTGCTTTGACTTACAATTTGATGGGAGATCACATGACACCCACCACAGGCAGGAAGAAGCAGATCACCTGAGGTCCAGAATCCAGAAGGAAGGAGCTAGTTCGACAGGAGCCCGTTCAGCCAGAGCCTCCACGAGTTGTAGTTCTATTATCATGGAATCTAGCAACGCTTGATTCACGGATAACCCCCCTACGAAACTTGTCCGTTTCCTAGGTTCGTGAAGTTCAAGCACGCAAAACGAGGTGATTTTCAAGCCACCTCGAAATGCATTTCAAAGCCTCAAACAGTCAATTTGATCATCCCCCTATGTTCGCCTCGCGAAGACCTTCGAAACGAGTCCCTTCGCGAAGTCTCACTGTTCGTACTTAGCGAATTGCGAAAAATGTAGTGGCACTGAAAAAGTGCGCTCCTGCTCTCAAGCCAAAATTTGGCTAAGTACAAAAAGTGCAGGGGCGCTAAAATTTAGCGCCCCTGCATGAAAGTGAATTTTTCAAAATGTAATAGCGCTAAAAAAGTGTGCTCTTACACTTTTTTTCCAGACTTAGTTAAATTGTGAAAGATGCAGTTGTGCCAAAAAAGTGCGCTCTAACTCATCCAAATTTTTGGCTAAGTGTTGAAAGTGCAGTGGCGCTAAAATTCAGCGACCCTGCATAAAAGGTGATTTTCCAAAAATGTGTAGAAGCGCTAAAAAAGTGCGCTCTTACACATTGTTGCCAGACTTAGCCAATTTTTGGCTAAGTGTTGAAAGTGCAGTGCCGTAAATCAGCGACCTTGCATAAAAGTGAATTAAAACGTAAGAGCGCTAAAAAGGCGCTCTACATTTTTTCCGGATTTAGTCATTTTTGTGCAAGGCTGAATTTTAGAACCTTTTAATTTTTCCAGACTTAGTCATTTTTGTGCAATGGTGCTGATTTTAGCACTTTTTACACTTTTCTTCCGGAGACTAGATCATTTTTGTGCAATGGTGCTGAATTTTAGCACCTTTGCACTTTTTCCAAACTTAGTCATTTTTGCAATGGTGCTGAATTTTAGCACCTTTACACTTTTCTTCCACTTATTTTGTGCAATGGTGCTGAATTTTAGCACCTTTACCTTTCTTCAGACTTAGCCATTTTTTACCAGCACCTTTGCAGACTCATTTTTTGTGCAATGGTGCTAAATTTTACCACCTTTACACTTTTCTTCCAAACTTAGTCATTTTTTGTGCAATGGTGCTGAATTTTAACACCTTTACACTTTTGGCAGTTTTTAACCTATCTCTTCAAACTTGCTCTATTTCCATTCCAAACCCGTTTCTTCGCTCCCGCATCGTTTTTCGTGCCTAGTTGCTCGTTTCACGCTTGCTCAACATCGTTTCTCACTTCACGCTTCCCAATGCTACTTTTTCTGCTAACGTCTATTGATTCACCATCCTTGCAGTTTCTCTCCATATTTCATCAAGTGATCCTAAAGGTGACATCTTCTGATCCAGTGAACTATCCCAGATCTACAAAGAAGTCGTTATGCAACAAGCTGAAGATGACAGTTTTTCCCAGAGCCTCAATACATATCATTTGCAATATACGGCTGACACTTGATAATCTCAAGATGCATCTTCGCGGGTGCAAGAAAATCCATTCATTTGCCAGAAGGCCGATCACAAGAGCTCACACCCTTGTAGATTACACAGTCAGCCTAGATGATGCGTTCATACAAGAGACCAAGAAGAAGTATGAAGACTCCGCGCCCAAAGCAAGGAACCATGAAGATTCTTGATCTCCGATGTTGAACATTTCGGTGCATCCCATTATGCATCTTGTAAATATTTCTCGACATTTTCGAATGTCTTTTTGTAAATTGTAATTACACCAAGTCCAAAGATGTAATATTTTGAAAACAAATTACACTTTGACTTTGGTCAAAGTTAGGTGACATCTCCTAAAATCGCTCACCTAACTTTCCCTGATTTTCTCAATCTTTTTCCTATTTTTGCTCATCCCTCTTTCTATATAATGTGAGGGATTTTCATTGTAAATGGATCCTTTAGTGTTTTGCAACGAAGTGCTGCCCTTTTTGAAGCAAATTTGTGAAACTTTGCATTCATGCTTTGTGAATGAGATTCGATTAATAAAGAAAAGGATTGCAAGCCAAACTTTGCGTTGGATTCGATACTTTTGTGAGTTGATCTTATTTGGTAGTGATTAGTTTGAAGAATCTGAAGGACTCTAAGTAGTTTATGTAAACTTTGTGTTACATTTATTATTTAGATTGCATTTGTATTTCTGTTTATCATTTGGTTGAATGATCTACAAGACTTTGTGCTTGTAATCATTCATGCTCTTGCATGTTCTGGTTGAGTGATCTACAAGACTTTGTGCTTGTAATTATTCATACTCTTGATACTTTTGTCGAAGGATCTACAAGACTTTGTGCTTGTAATCGTTCGTGCTATTTGATACTTTTGTTGGATGATCTACAAGACTTTGTGCTTGTAATCGTTCATGTTGTTCGAGGAATTGCTGCGTCTAAGAAGACTTTGTGCTTCTAACGTAACAAACGGTACATCTGCAAGATCCAACACTGATAAAGCTACGAACGACTTTGTGCCTTCGTGAGCTTTCCCTTTTTTACTTTATTTGTTTGTTATTAATCACTTCTGGTATCTCTATGCTTCGCTTTGACGAGATAGAGATATTGGTATTACTGCTAGTTGTTAGTTTTAAGGTTATTAAGAATTGTAAACTTCCAACGGTGAAGCATTGTAAACATCTTCTCTGAAAAAAGAGAGAAGGATGAATGTAACACACCCCCCCCACTCCGTAAGTTTCATGTACATTTTGTAATTACTTGTTTGTTTTACTATCGCTTCTGTTAGCAGTAAGAAGGGCGCCTCCCCTTTCCGAGATGAGAGATTCACATCTCACATAGCTGTGGCTGAAGTCCAAGTTGTGTAATCTATCGAAAAGTTGATTACATAATTTTCACCCAACAAGTTCAGTCACCCACACCCTTGGAGACACGTTCTCCAAGTATCCAGGAGGTTTCTTTATATGCTGATTAGAGGATTGCATTGAATCAGGTGCAGGTAGTACAGGAGAATAATCAGCCTCCATGGAGAGAGTCAGTTGGCCAGAGTGTCAACGCACCTGGTAGGGTTGATCAGCAGGATGATGAGGGGACTATTACTGACCCTCAGTTTTAGCAGGAGTTAGAGGCGGCTATGAATGATGATGATGATATAGTTTCAGGAGACACTCAGCCACTTAAGGACGATGAGCCTCGCCAGAATGATGTAGAGGTTGAGCAAGTTCGAGAAGTAGAGGCACAAGAACAACAACCCTTTGATATACAGTACAATGTGCTTGATTGGCTTAAGGACAGGATGAGAAGAAGCCCCAGCGAGGAGATTGATCCAGCAGTTGAGATGGAGGAATTTTTGAACAGGATCAGTGCACCTCCACAGAAAAAGAGAGCACAGAAGTTCTCGAAGATCTCCACTGAAGAGGATGGTTCCCGTACTCTTCACGTTGTCGTGCCTCAAGTTGATTGTGACCGAAATGAAGCAGTGCCTGAGAATTATGTGGTCACAACTTTGGATCTAGGACGCCCTACTGGTGCACAGATTGTAGAGGAGTGTGATAACTCCTACCTCACCCTCAAAGATAGGTTATTCAAGAAGGAAGGAAAGTATAAAAAGTTGAAAAGAGAACACAAGGCCTTAATTGGATATGTACAGCAGTTGTCTCGATCTCGAGGGTAGGATATTCCAGTGATAGAGCCTCCAGCGGAGATACCTAGGGAGTCAATTAGTGGCTTGGTAGAGTTGGGAAAGATGGCACAGGAGGCAGATAAGTGGGTCACAAGAGTTCATGCCAAGACGGAGAAGTTTATGGAGGACCTTGCTTTTGCTTTTCAGCAGGCCTCTAGTATTTTGGCACGGATGGAGGCAGTTGATCATGCTTGGGGAGATGCTTCTATCTATCAGAGCAAGGTAATTCAGCATCTGTCTTGAGGCATTGAGGCATGTTCCGTTGCAGTTGCTGATTGATGGAGGTGTCATTCAGGAGAATGACAGATATGATTTTTCTAGATGGTATTCTTCAGCGATCACGAGGCGTGGCTTCTTCGACACGGCACAGGCGGATTCAGCCAGGATACACAAGGCCATGGCCAATATCATTGATGGAGTTCAGAATACTTTTGAGGCCATATTTGCTAGGCGGTTGAATCTAGATGAGATAAATATTGATAATTTGAGGGGTAGGCTAGTGCCTTTCTTTTCAGATGTTAAGACCTTCATACAGGATGATTTCGAGAATATTTCTACTTTCTCCGCCTTGATCCAGAGCACGCAGGATTCCTTGGTTGCTTGGAGAAAATATTGTACAAGGCATGAACATTCAGTCACAGTGTTAGAGTTTCAGCTGGATTGTGTTCCACCCATTTCAGTTCAAGAAGTTGAAGCTGTACTTGGCAGATTTGTTGAGTTTGCAGCTAGAGAGAAGGATAATGGGAATGCACTACTGGACGAGGATCTTCTAGAAGACTGATTGTGGACATTTATTGCTTTACTATTTTTGGGAGTGACTGGGGAATCTTTGCTCATTTATTACACCACTCCCCATTCTGGCAGTTTTTAGGGTTAGGGCTGAGGTGGCACGATTTTAGCCACTCTATTGATTGTAACCCTAGCCGTCTTTTGGGACTGGGTTATCTATAAAAGGGGGAGTCCCCCTCATTTGTAATTCATTAGCATGAGATTGGACATTAGCATTAGAGCTAGAGCTAGAGAGTAGAGTATAGTAGACATTTTGTTTAGTGTGGAGGAGAAAGAAAGTTTTCCCTTTGAAAACTTTTGTGGGGATTGTTGTGTAACACTTTCATGATAATAGATCTTTTCATTGATGGTGGAATTCGTCTTTGTCATGAATAGCTAGCATGGTCTCTTCTTCCTTTCGAATCCAAGTAGCATAACTTTCATTTCATGCAATTAGCTTACTTTGATGTGTGGTGTTTTATTGAGATAGCTTCACTTTATTCCATACCACTAGCGGCTTGTTGATGATAAGTTCGCCTTGCGTGGTCGACTGGAAATCATCTTGAGTTTAACTTCAATTGTGATTTGTATACTTATATGCGTCGTTCTGATGGTGTATGTATGCTAAATTACGATTTGAACATCTTTTGCTATCCCTTTGAAGATTGCACCAATTTTACTGAGGCTGTCCGATGCGAGGCTAGGTGAAATTCGGTTGAAGTCTATTGAAATCAAGCTCCACATATCCTGCATTTAGAATAGAACATAAGTTTCTTAGGCCCTACACTTATTTACTTTCCGCATATTTCCGATTAGCTTTAGGAAAACGGACTCATTGCCAAATCATACACGCAAAATCCCCTTCAAAATCATCTATCTGTTGTTAACTACAAGAACTTTGAACAATTGTGTAAGTCCCCTCGTAAGAACACAGCAATACACATCAACCAACTGAGGGTATTCTAAGTATTCGGAACCTTGGAGTTGAACGTGTGATCTATCTCGCAATCTTAGCACACGGAATACTTTGATCACACAGAATACTTTGATCAAGAGAGAACGGAGTAGCCTTCGGACAACTTTGTTCTTCGACTGATTGGTGAGGTCATAAAAACCACGTCAACACCACTTTTACCTATATGAGAGTTGGTTGTTTTGAAGATCAGCCATACATGCTACCGAGGTATCCAATTGATAAAATCATTCTAATGGCGCTGGCAAGATAGTTAATGATAGTGCATGCACGGCAAGCTGTGTAACATAAAACTGGAGTGAACATCTCATCTCATAATCCATTATAGATTGGAAGATATTCCTTGACAAGTACCTCAAAGGCGAAAGCTATGGAAACTGAAATTCAAGAGGTCAAGTTAAAAAGATTCAAGGCTAGAGCAGATTTTGATTATAGAAGAATGAAGGACAAGATAAAGAGAGCTTTCACACATGTGCATCATCTTGAAGACATTTGGGCAGATCTCCGGACAGAGAAGGACATCTACAAAATGGACTATTGCAGACTTACAATTGAGCAAATCATAGATTTTAATCTGACCTTAGTCCTAGAAGGAGTAATTGATAATGGGCAGATTTTGGATCCAAAATATGAACAACAAAGGGTTGTTGACGTTCCTATTCCAGCAATACAATGGTCTAATAAAGAATCAGTTTCTATTTTCAACAGATTTCAGTCAATCTTGGAAAATACTAACTCTTGGCTTAAGAGTATAGGCGTCAAAACTATTAAAATCAGGGTTAATGATGATGATGATTCAGCTGGACGTGTTGGATTGAAATCAAAGGTCAGAGATAAGTCTAAAGAAGGTGCTTCTTCTTCAGGAACCAGGATCAAGCTAAGAGTCAACTGTGCTATAGAAAAACCCTTGGAGAAATCAACATTAAAAGGGAAGGAAGTTAAAGAGACACAGATTCAAATTATTGATCAGCAAGAAGGAGAAGTTCTTCAATCTCCTACTGCTCTAATTATAATGGCTCCACATATTGATGTTGCACCAATATCAATATTGTCTCCAATGTCACAATTTGATAGTGATGTTGATTCCTTTTCAACGGTTTACGTTCCTCCTATTGAACCTGCTTCTCATATATCAACTTCATCAACAGTGACTGCCTCTATAGAGAAAATACATGATAATCTGGAGAATGTTTTTGATGCTAATCCGATGTATCCAATGACATCACAGATAACACTTCCTGAAATTGATACATCAGTTGCAAGTTTTGATTGTTTCATGGCTAATGTTGATCATAATATACCATCCAGTCAAGCTTTTGTTACAATTCAAACTGAAACATCTCCAAGAGTAACAACAACAATGGCTCAAAATGAATCTGTTGCTGTTTCAAATACGGTTGTTGTTTCAAATACAGATACATTGGATCTTTCTCCATGGTTGAGTTCAGTTACTTGTTGTGACCTTTTCACACATCGCCCCATTTAAGATGGGGACCCCTAATTTTTGCTCCATTCTGGTCTTTTGGCTTTGTTTTTTTCTCTCTCTCTCTTTGTCTCTTTTCTGATGTCTTCCTTTCTGGGGACGTGCCCGCCATTGAGTTTAAACGTGAAATTTGACCAGGTCCATGGAATTAGGATTTTGAGCTTTTTGGCCAACTTGAAGTCAAATGAGGTGAATAAATTGAGATTTGAGATTAACGTTGATGTTAGTATGCTTCCAGCAGGTTTCCACTTAAATTTTAGTAGATTTCAACGACTTGCTATTTTTAGTAAGTGTGCAATTCAGGGCGTTCTCTCAGCATTCTTGAAATTCCGATAGTCGCGCTGCATCCAGAGCATATCAAGCTACTCACTGGAAAAATTTGAGCTGAAACAGACAACTTACTATTTTTACCAGTTCAGCTTCCGCAGCGGATTTTAGGGCTTATATGCAGAGTTTTGTTGGGTGAAAATTATGTAATCAGCTCTCGATAGATTACACCACTTGGACTTCAGCCACAACTATGTGAGATGTGAATCTCTCCTCTCGGAAAGGGGAGGCTCCCTTCTTACTGCAAAGAGAAACAATAGTAAATCACACAAGTAATTACAAAATGTACACGAAATTCACGGAGTGGGGGGGATGTGTTACATTCATCCTTCTCTCTTTTTTCAGAGAAGATGTTTACAATGCTTCACGTGTTGGAAGTTCCGAATTCTTGATAACTTGAAACGAAAAACTAGCAGTAATGCCAATATCTCTATCTCGTCAAAGCGAAGCGTAGAGATACCAGAAGTAATTAACAACAAACAAATAAATTAAAAAGGGAAAGCTCACGAAGGCACAAAGTCGTTCCGTAGCTTTATCAGTTGGATCTGCGTAGACGTACCGTTTGCTATGTTAGAAGCACAAAGTCTTCTTAGACGCAACAATTCTTCGAACAACATGAACGATTACAAGCACAAAGTCTTGTAGATCATCCAACAAGAGTGTCAATGAGCACGAACGATTACAAGCACAAAGTCTTGTAGATCCTTCGACAAAGTATCCAAGAGTATGAATAATTACAAGCACAAAGTCTTGTAGATTATTCAACCAGAACATGCAAGAGCATGAATGATTACAAGCACAAAGTCTTGTAGATCATCCAACCAATGATAAAAGAAATACAATGCAATCTAAATAATGAATGTAACACAAAGTTTACATCAACTACTTAGAGTCTTTCAGATTCCTCGAACTAATCACCACCAAATAAGATCAACTCACAAAAGTATCGAATCCAACGCAAAGTTTGGCTTGCAATCCTTTTCTTTATTGATCGAATCTCATTCACAAAGCATGAACGCAAAGTTTCACAAATTTGCTTACAAAAGCGCAGCACTTCGTTGCAAAAGGCTAAAAGATAGATTACAATGAAAATCCCTCACATTATATAGAAAGAGGGATGAGCAAAAGAAGGAAAGAGATTGAGAAAATCAGGGAAAGTTAGGTGAGCGATTTTAGGAGATCTCACCTAACTTTGACCAAAGTCAAAGTGTAATTTGTTTTGAAAATATTACATCTTTGAACTTGGTGTAATTACAATTTACAAAATGACATTCGAAAATGTCGAGAAATATTTACAAGATGCATAATGGGATGCACCGGAAATGTCTAACACTGGAGAATAGGGGGCTGCTTCACGTTTCTTTGCATTGGGCGCGGAAGTCTTCAAATTTCCTCCTAGTCTCACACAAACTTCTCATCTGGACCAACGGTGTAATCCACAATGGTGTGAATTCTCGTGATCGATCTCATGGCGAGATGAGTGAACCTTTTGCACCTATCAAGATCGTCTTGAGTTACACGTCCAATGTGAGCCTTGTATCACAAATGATGTTGTTGAAAGCACTACGAGAATGCAGGCGTCAATCCAGAATGCGTGATGGCTTCCTTAGAAGATTGGGATATTTACGTGGCGGCGAGGGAAGATACGATTCTCCTAAAGAAGTTGACCGGGCAACTCTTTGATACTTTTTTCAAGAATGGTGCGATGCCCGTCGACATCTTCCTGTACTTGGTGAAGATCTTCTATGAGAGATTGAACCACTTGAATTCTGTGTTTCAGTGATTCTCTTACCTCTACAAACTTTTCTTTGTCAGGAATTACCCCAACCTCCACCAATTTGCTGAGCTTTACCTGTTTCCTTTCCGACCATGACAGCAGGCATTTTTCCATGTCTCTGCGCTCCTGGGAAAGTACGCTCTTTTCTTTATCAAGCTCTGTGGTGAGCTTGGCCAACATGGTGGTTTTCTCATCCGCAGCCAAAACTATCTGAGATCCGTGTTCGATGATCTTTTCAACAAAGTCATATAACACCCTTCCTTTGGAGGCGAATTTCTCAGCTTTCTTGACAGCTGGGTCTTCAATATTCACCATTGTCAGCGGTTGTGCATTACTTGGAAAACCGGCAAGTCTCTTTACAACAGTGGCATAATGCTCGCCCTCTATTTGGTACGTGTTGCGAGAGTTGCTCAAGCTTTTGTCGGTTCTTCTGCCAAGATATCGGTGACTTGCGCGCTGTCGTCTTTTGCACTTCGTTGGTAACCTTGCCAATTTGGACCTTTATTCTTGTGTAGTCCTCCATATTGACATCACCTTCTTGATTCGATTGAATACCAATTTCAGCATACTTGTGCTTGATTTATCAACATTGACCTTGGTATACTTTTGCCTTCTTCCCTTTGGCCTTTGGAAGGGAACTATCTGCTTCAAAGGTCGAGCTCCCTGCGGAGAAATCATGTTTCTGCTGCGGCAGACACTTGAGATATTAGCCAAGGGAGGAAAAAGTGTGAACTTACGGATTTCTTGTCAATTCGATTAAGCATTTGCCGCCGAAGTTATTGTCACATCCCGAACTCACCATTGGTATACGTGACAATTGGAGGAAATTATTTGTCATCATTGCTCCTGTAGTTGACACATTGAGCTGATCGCGCATTGACTCATTCATGAAACGATTGAATTCATTTTCAGAAGTGATATCATACGTTGGCGAAGACAAGCTAGGAATGGACGATGGTGGGCTTGATAGTATATCAACCGTATGGATGCTTGTCACTGAAGGAGTATCAAGCTGGGTTGATGCTGCAGGGATAGGGGATATCTCGGCTGCAGGAATGCTTGTGGTAGGGATAGGTGACGAGGGAACAGGAGGTGGAGGAGTTCTTGAATCTGGAGGGGTATGAGGAACGTTTGAAGTCACGGGCGATGATGTTCTAGGAATTTCCTCAACTACATTCTCAGGAGGAGAAGTAGTTATTTCTTCATCATGCTCGGGTTCCTGTTGATCACCCTCTTGTCTCTCCGATTCTGGCTTACCTTCGAAGTCACCTTCAGATCCTTCTTCAGAATCTTCATCAGACTCTTGTCCTCTTTTAGAAACCTCTTCGGCATCAGAGTCTGCTTCTGCTGAATCTTCATCTTCAGCGGATTGGTCGCTTGAAGTATCTTCTTCATCGGAATCTACCTCCTCTAGAATGGGCTTTTTACCCTTAGAGCGAGATGGATGAGATTCCGTCTTTTCTGTCTCTTGGACAACCTGGGTATCTTTCTTACCAACAGTGAACTTGATCCTAGGGCCTCTTCATGAAGAAGTGGGAACGGCCGCTGATTTGTTTTGTCGCGGAGTTCTTGCTGTTGGCGTGCTTCTGCCTCAGACTCTTCTCCTTCTGAGTCTGTCCTGAAACTTTTCATTGCATGACCATGTTTATGTAACCATTCTTCTGTGTTGGCTAGGATTGGTCTCAGCCTTTCTCTCATGCTAGTAACCTCTTTCCTAGACCATTGTATTGCAGGCAATAGCCTTTTAGCGATGCCTTGCTCATCATAGACAGCGTTCATGATATCACCTGGATCCTCAAAATCCTCTGGTAGATCGGCAATACCAAGATCTCTAATTTGTTGAACTGTCAATCTGCAATAGTCCATTTTGCGAATGGCCTCTTCATCTCTGCAATTTGCCCAAATGTCTTCAAAACGGTACCTGTGTTGGTGACCTTTTTGCAACTTCTTTCTGACATCTCGGTAATCGAAATCAAACCTATACCTATAGGTTTTGATGGTCATGATCTGCATTTCAGCATAGACAGACTTAGCTTTTTGTGCAGTTTGGATAGTATATCTGCCGATGGTCAGTGGGAACTTGAACCCACGCTTGTGGTTGCTTCTTCGTTCTTTACGCACTTGACATGGGGTATGCATGTTTCCATGAGAACCCACTTATCGAAGGATAACATGGTAACATGTAGGGACAGCCCGGTGTAACAACCTACTCAGTAAGTAAGCGTTGGGGAATTGGAAAATTCATCCAACTACTTACCACCTTTATAAGCCTCATCGGACCTCTTCTTCTTTCCAAAGCTGGATCAAAGTTGAAGAGTAAAGGCGCAAAGAAAGCATCAGTAACCCGTCTGAAATGATGAAAGCTCTCCTTCAGCTCCAACTGATAGAAATATCTGTACACGGGCACCATCATTCGATTCCCTTTTTGTACAGATGAACTACGAGATTGTCTCATCACAGGCTAACTACGGTGAAGTCGTATGGGAACTTCAATGTAGAAGGGCATTAATCGAAATTTTCGTGCATCCTCATCAGCGATTTGTTTTCCCGGTCAATATGCATATACGCCTTCTTATGATCCTGATGTACTCATACATCCAATCGTGAAAGGTGGATGATTCCGGCAAACCCTTCACTCTGCTCAGAAACGTGATCATATCCTTGACGTCATCTTTGAAGTCACTTCTCAGGAGTCCTTTCGGCCATCTAGAAACAGACAATCTAGGCTTTTTGAGCCATTAATTGTTATTTATCAAGCTGTTTGCTTATTGGGATCAACATCAAAAATCTCCAGTACTTTTGATATAGAGATGTCGTATATTTGTCCATATAGAGGGACCTTGAAGACAATATCATAGAAGTGAAGTCGAGTCGAGTCATGCCCAAAGAGTCGATCAACACGTTTTCTTGGATGTAATGAGGCCTTAACTTGAAGAACAAACTTCGAGTATTGTCGCGCTGACTATAGAACTGCCACCAGAGTGGGAGGTTGCGTAATGCGATGCTCATCTCATTGAATCGAGGGAGGCTTCGTCTACGGTAAGCTTTTCTGAAGTCAACAAGTCTTGATGATCAACCGTATCTTTTTTATCCTCTTGACTTTAGAAAGCACCATAGTTGGCGGATAGGCGCCTTGATATTTGTACTTCATCTTGCCTTTTGCTTTCGAAGAAGGAGGTTTTGTAGCAGTCATCAAAAAGAACTAGAACTCTGATCACTCCTGACTTGACGATCTTTGAAAGTAGACTGCAATCCGTTTAGCCAGAACAAACACCAATTGTTAGAAAACATGGGTAAGCGCGAAATGAGCACAAGGATGAGAATTCATGAAGCGAATGGCGAGGCACGCAAAACGATGCACAAATGCGGAAAAAAGAGGCTCTGGAGTGCACTAGTCAAAAATGAAGTTTATTTGGGAAGAATTGGAAAAAGCTTGAAAAAAGTGTAAGGGCGCTAAAATTCAGCGCCCTTACATTTTGGGAAAATTGTTTTTGGTGTAAGGGCGCTAAATTTTAGCGCCCTTACACTTTCCAGTGTTAGGAAATTTTTGACATCTTTAGAATGTCACGGCGCTAAAATTTAGCGCTTTTGCAAATTTTGGCAATTTTGAAAATGTAGATGCAAGAAGGAATGGCGAAGGCGCTTGAGCTTAGCAAATGCAATGTTTATAACAATGAAAGCTTTTGAAATTGTCTCCATCCTATTACATACGCATTCAAAGGTCAAAGGAATTCTCTTTCACAATGATGGATCTTTTCAATGTTTACCAAAACGAATGAAGAGCTTCTGAGATAAAGATATTTCAACACAAACACGTCGGGTAGATATAAGTTCTCAAGGGACATTGCGCACAGAGGAGAATGGGGAAAGAAACGCGTATGAAGAATAGGGATGGGTGTTGAAAAGAAAAGCACGAATGAAGAACACTACGCGTTTAGGAAAACAAAGAAAATAATGCGTAGGGATACAAAGGCTTGCCATTATTCTTGCGATGAAAGCAAACAATGAATGGAAAACGTGAAGGGGAAAACGCGGAGGAAGAGAATGCGTGGGGTTAGAAGGGAGAAGAATGCGAAGGGAAAGAACAAAACACGAATGGAATGAAAGACGTGAATGTAAGAAACAAAAACGTGTATGTTAACAATGGACATATACAAATGAAAAGACGAAGCCAAATGAAAAACCTACCAGAGCAAAACGCGAAGCTTGCTGAAGAGGCGAATGGCGAAAATCTTCAAAACGCGAATTTGCAGTTTGAAAGGAACTCGCACAGCAAGAGGAGAGAAAAAGGAAATAAAATATAAACAACTAAAATGGCGAATTCATTCACTTAATTGAAAATGAAAAATAAAAACCTAACTCAAGTCGAGCAATAAATTTAGGCGCGAAAAGTGGCACGATTGATGAAAAACGTGAAAACGTGAAGAAATGCGCCAGGGCCATAAAAAAGTTAAGTGTTGAAGAAAAATGTAATGGCGCTAAAATTCAGCGCCCTTACATTTTTTGGAATTTCACAACATGCAGGGGCGCTAAATTTTAGCGCCCTTGCATTTCCAGACTTAGTCAATTTCGCTTCAAGGCAGAAGCGCAATTTTTTAGTGCCACTGCATTTTTCGCAATCTGCAAAGTATGAATAGTGAAACATCGCGAAAGATCTCGTTTCGAAGGTCTTTGCTAGGCGAACAAGGGGGAACGCTCGAATTGACTATTCGAGACTTGGGAACGCATTTCGAGGTGGCATGAAAATGCCCTCGTTATGCGTACTTGAACTTCACGAATCCTAGGAAACGGACAAGTTTAGGTAGGGGGTTATCTGTGGGCGAGCAGCATGGGTCAGTGATATGGAGATCTCAAGTCTTTGAGGATGATAACCCTCAAAGATTATTCTAGGTCCAGAATTGAGAAATATTCCCTAGCTAGACTGATGTGATTCCATTTTGGGATCACCATTTATGCTAAATGTCAAGTTTTAAATTTTTTTTTTCAATAATGGAGTATTTTGAGGTGTTTTAGCATATTATTTTGATGTGTTCATTTTAATTTGTTGGAGTGTGAGTTGTTACAGAGATATCACCTACTATTCATACCTTTTTTCCTTTGCTTGGATTGTACCTCTTCACATCCAACCAGGTCGTACTCATTGTAGGGGTCACTATTTGTTTGGGAGCATTGTTTGAATAATTTTTCAGACCTAGACGCCTCATATCAGCAAGTAACATTGCAGGTTTAGAGTGAAAACAAGTGGGAGCTATTGGTTGGTACAACCAAGTACAACCATACATCCTCTAGAGGTGGAGTGTGAACATCCCAAGGGAATCACCCCTCATTTCCAACCCTTTTGAGCTTCAAGGGTGGCACCTAGACCTTACAAAGCCATTGCTATCAATTTTTGGGTGCACTTTGAGCTGTTTGGAGGGGTTTCGAGGGAGGTGTTCCATTTTTTTACCTATTGTGATTGTGTTTCAAACTCATTTCAATCTCTAGTTTGGCACATTCTTGAGGTATAATTATCATTATATAGATGGGGTATCTTTTTTCTTCAGTTGGGATTCATTTGGGTGTGCTTAATTAGTTTCATATCACTTTAACAGTTGTAGAAACATATATATATTGTTATGGACTAAATTGTAAATGAGCTAATATTGTAACATGGTAGTACCACCAGTGAGTTTCTCTTGATGATTTGTTGCTACTAACTCCACTGCATAGTTGGTGTTATTTGTTTACCCCACTGCATAAGTGGCTATTGTACTCACCCCAATGAACAAGTGATTTTTTGGCACTCCCTCACCACTGAAAAGTGGAAGAGCTTGTTTTACATTTCATTGGTATTTCAGCTTTTCTGCTGCAAAGTGGATGTGCTCAACTTGCCCCATTGAACAAGTGGTTGTCACTTTCAACAACTTAGTTTCAAATGTAATCCTTACACCATATGTTCTCATCTCGCCCACACTAGGAACTTGGTGATCAAAAAGTGGAAGTTGCTTAGCATTACTTTCTGTTTGGAAGCTAACAAGTTTATTTTTTTCAAAAAGAAAGGGTGCTTATTACATTTAGAGTGCAATATTCTATTAACACAAAACTAATCTAACAGACAATACTTTAGCCATGGCAGTCCTTCACTTGCAATATCCTCTCTTCCCACACTTTTTGGTGTTACAATCTCTATATCTTCATGTATTCTAGTTCTAGGACCATTTTCTGCTAGTCTTTCCCACCAATCTCTTAATTTACCAAAAAATAGCCTTGAAGCATAATAAATATTTTGTTGATCAGTCCAAGGGGTTTTTTATTCAAATAGATTCCTTAGGGCATCATACAAAGTGCAGATTGCATCATATGGGTCTATTAATTTTTCAATGTTTAAAATATACCTATGAGTTGAATTTGGTCTCATATGCTCTAGATGAGTGTTTTCCTCTAACGGTCCTTTTTTATTTCATTCAATCCATCCATCTCTATCCTAGTATATTCCTCCCATTCTTCAAGACTAATATTTGAATTAGAAATAATATCTATATCCATCCAGTCCATTTCATTGCTCTATTTAAAGAAGGAATCCTCCAACTCTATTTCAAGAAAAGGTTCATAATTTTCCTGTTCGTTTTCAAAAAATATAAGTTCTAGCATTTATTTAGTTATTCCAACCTCTTCAAACCAATCTTTCTTTTCAATAATAGCTTTGAGATGTTATTTATGTTTACTAGGACTAGCTTCTTTGGCAAGATCATCAAATAATTTTCTTTTCTGAATAGTTATTTTTAGTTTTAGGAGAGAAATTGCTTTACCTTTTTCTTCCTCAAAACTATCCTTATTAACCTAAGTGACTTTGATTTTTTTGACATAGGCTCTAATCACATCCAATTTTTTGGATACATGATCTAACATAACCTTATTGTCAATGAATTATCCTTGCATTTTGTTGTTGTTGTTGTTGTTGTTTTCTTCTTTGATGTGTTCTAGACTAGCCTCCATTCTCGTTCGATTATTTTGGAATTGGCTTAATCTAGCATCTAGAGTTTTGTGATGACGGGTTACAATACTTATCTCATTATAAGACTGAGACCTGAAATTCTCAATCCTATTTACTTTTTTCAAAATGTCTTGACTTATTGACGGAGTATTAGAAACATCTACTACTAATTCATGAATATTTTCTTGCAAAGATATTTGTCCTTGTGCAATCCAATTTCTTTGGGCTTTAGGGTTCTTTGGTTGTTTTCCTAATGTTAGTATGAAGCCTAGACCTATATCTTTTTTTTATTCTTTTCTAGTTCTAGCTATAAAAAAAAAATCTTTTATGCATTTTTTCCGAGTAGAGATTCTCTTATCATGGCTGGCCGATCTAGCATTTTACTAATTTTTATCTCCTTTTCTCTATTATCTTTTTGTTCTTCTTTAGGAGTTAAAGCCTAATTTAGTCTAACATGTTAAGTTAACATGTTCGTTAGTTGAGGATTGTTGCTTAAGTCAAATAAGATTGACATGGATGCTCTAGAAAGATAAGGATTTCTAGACATTTGTCTTTGTAATGTATTTGGCGAAGACAGATGATGAACTAGATGCTTCATCAAGAAAATAATCAATATAAGGCTTGTTATTGTAATGGGGAACTAGATTTGTCATAGAATAAGATTTGGAAGGGGCTTTGACAGAGCTTCCAAGCTAAGGTTCTAGAGCTTTTTCAACAAAAGTTTGTTTGGGATTGGTTAGCATGCCTATGATAGATGCTCTTCTCTAAAGTTGTGGAGAATTGGTGAATCCTAAATGAGTAGGA